>JAKZAP010000013.1:4552197-4845364 GCA_023053575.1 Branchinecta lynchi | reverse complement strand
TGGGACTAAGGACGGCTTTTAGGAAATTGCAACCCAGTCGAAACAGGATGATAATGGACAGCTTTACATTTAAAAGCTTTTGGTAAAATTGTCATTCCGGCTGACAGGCACATAGCATGGCATGGCAGTCAAATGGTAACGGAGGCGCACCAGACGCCAAATCATATTTAATATGACCGTACAATTTTCAAATTAAATTTTTTATACATTCTGGTAGGCTATATATATCGTTTAATATAACCGTACAAGTTTTAGATGAAATCCTCACTGGAGACGGAAAATCTCGAAAAGAAGCCAATGAATGAAAACAATTGTCAATTCCAAGCCCACTGAAGACACCTTCCTAAGTACTATCAACCCCTAATATAGTCATATTGACCCCTCTTAATCCCATACCCCTCCCCCCTCCGCCACACACAAACACTAAATGTAGCCTAGCTGTCTTAAAGCTTCATCGACTAGCATTTCAAGCATCACAAACATTATTGCAGGAACGCATCTGTCTGGCAACCGTCAACATTGGCGCTGCTTGATGATAACCACACGAACTGTCACTGCTTCATAAAAATTCGATTCGATTTGTAAGTCCCAGTTTGGTCCGAGTTCAGACAGGAGGTGCTAAAGGTAAAAATGAACAAATTACATCTATGACGTTACCAAACAGATATATATATATATATTTATTTTTGCCCGCTTACAAAAAGGAAAAAGCGAAGTACATAAAGATAAAGAAAAGAAACTAAAAAATCTATACACGCACTAAACATAATACTAAAAATCTATACCACGAATCGAGTTAGTATATGGTTTGCGCAAGCATTGCCCTTGCTCGAGCACTTGTTGCAATTTTATGTATTTTTTCGGTGGGGTTTATTATTTTGTATTTTGCTGATAATTCCGTGTTTGAACTTCGAAGAGGGACGCTAAGCATAAACCATGACGAGTTTTTGGCCAGTAGACAGATTTATGTATCTATCCTATCCTCTGAATTTAAAAAGTAAAAGTAAAAGCTGACGAGAAAAATAATATATTTTTCCATTATGCAAGTATTAAATACAACCAACAACAAATAAGCCAACAGAACCTCCCTTGGTCCCGTGCAGCGACTATCGATAACCCGACAAAACAGAGCAGAGCTAGAGGAACTTGCTGAGCTTTGAGTTGCTGCCCGTCAACTTCTCACTCTTCAATTTCAATTTTCAATTTATTTGATAATAAAGTAAAACATATCTCTCGTGGGCAGAGCCCAAATACGATGTTTTTTTTAGTCATAACAAGAATAAAATAAGTTGCCGACAGAAAAAAAATAACAGGGCAGACAAATGCTAAAGATCATTATACTGCTTTACGAAGCTCGGCACAAAGCTTCTACTGTAACGCATAGTGTTACAGTAGATTGGCGTCAGTTTGGGAACCTTCTCAGCCACTTCTCGGGGAGGACGAGATCTTACAGGAACAAAGGGTGGGGAAGGAATGAACGATAGATGGGGTGCTGGAGAAGGGAGGAGCCAAAGTTATGGCATAGTTCTTCGCGGCGGGAAGAAAGGGATTCAGTTTAAATTCTTTGAGGTAAAAAGTTATGGTAGGGGGGAACCGCCTTAGATAATTTGCAGCGATCTCTTCTGAACTCGCTCTATTTTATCAGTTTCGCATTGGGTTGGCCAAACCGGACAAGCATATTAGACTCAGTGTTGCCAGATTGGGCGCATTTGCGTCATTTGGGCGCTTTTTAGAGGCGGCTACGCTTTGCACCAAATTTGCGCATTTCCCTAAATTTCGGCGCAAATTACGCGCATTTTGTTCTCCATATCGCTTAAAAAACTGAAAACCAGATTAAGATTTGTAAGGGCCACACGGTGATTTTATATCCAGATCTCAAGGGTTGCGGGGGACTAAAAATCTTCACTGAAATATCAAAATTGTTGTTTGGGTCCACTGATAATTGATGCTTGCTGGTTCAGAATGTGTTGACCCTCTCTACTGCTCCATGTCTTGAAAGCCAGCGAGCACGATATTTGGATACGAGAGTGTATTCGCTGGTAAGCAATTCGGCTTGTCAGGTTTATGCATACCTGGAACGTGTTTTTTGAGAAATAAACCTTCTTTTCGACTATCCTTACTGGTTTTCTCAAAAAGCTCATTAACTTTTCTCTTGTCTTGCACATCGGAGAACCAGAGGCATTATTATCCAAAAATGTATGGGGAGAAGGGGGGGGGGGGGGTATTCATCGACTGACTGGTCATTTTCGCGACCGTTGCTAAGACAAATGATAGTTCTGAAGATAAAAATCGACTGCTTTTACACAAAAAGTTCCAACTCATAAGTAACTCATAAACAAATTAAAATTTCAGGAACGTCTTTTCGTTTTAATATTTTGAAAAAATCTACTGTTTTATGAAAAATCTACTATTTTCAAGAAGAATTGCAGCACTTTTCGCCAACTCGGTTTTTTACCGACTGGTCGGCAAGATGGGGGGAGGGATCCGATTTCTTAAATTTTTTTAGCGAAAATGCGCCGAAGGCGCATTTTTGCTTCTCTTGCTGCGCGATCTTGTGTCAAGCATCTGGCAACACTGATGGCAACCCTGGTTAATTCGACTAAAGGTCGAATGAAAGAGCAAAACATTAGCTTTAGCTTGTCCTTAGGAACCCGAAACTTTTTCAGTGTTTTTAGCATTTGAACTGCGCTGTTAGCCTCTTCGCCACTGTGCACAAATTGGGAGAACTCTAGCATGCGTTCACAACCCGCTCTGCAGCGCATCACATGTGACGTCACAATGGTAGACAACCAATAGGATGTTACTCTTCTCCCCCCGCTCTACTGCGATATAGCTGTTTGTAGAGGTAACGAATTGTGATATTCCGTGTAGCTCCTACCCTCCGCTCGTTTGCATCGGACAGAGGGAGACAGAGGTTCTTGTGCTTATTTGTTCATCTTGACTGTGAACAAAGTTTAGGGATCACAAGCCTGCTTGCAAGTAATTATGGGACCAAAGACATGTTTTTGTCAACATGCAATTTCCGCTATGTAGACTATTAGTTGACTTGGAAAATATATTCTGCAGGAAACCTTACTATATATTACGTAATGGCAACGAGCATATCCTAATGGCTATCGGCTAGATCTCAGCTTTCAAAGGGCTCTACCCTTCGCCACATTAGCAGTGTTGTACAGTTGGTGTCCGAGGATCCGTATCGCTCTTGCAAATGACCGGTAAAGGGTTGAGCCAAAAGGATTACGTCGTTGTAGATTTCTGAGTTTCAGGACACTGTGCTGCACCACTGCTCCAGTGAATTCCCAGGTAGGATTCATGACCGTAAAACCATCCGAGTGGCTTTAGTCCTAATATCTCAAAAAGGCCGGCAATAGATGGCGCCCATGTCGACATGGGCTAGTAAAATGTTTTTCTCAACATTGAAGACGCCGGATTTCAAAACCTTCCTCCTTGGTGACATGGTATGCCCCTAAATAGGTTTCAAAAGGCCAAATGCAAAACAATGGCTTTACTATAAGGTACCTTGGTCTGGGGCTTAGAACAGCCCCCCCCCCCCCCCCCCCCCCCCCGCCCCCCCAAGGTTTGCTGAAATGGCGCCACTGACAGAGAAGAGGACGAATTTCCAGGCCGACAACGTCGTTTAGTTTCCTAACAGGTGTTTAAGTTTAAATGGTCAACATAGACATCTTACCTGAGATTTGATAAGTTCCTCATTCCTTGGACAGAAGTCAGAAGGAGAATTTCTTGGATTTTTTAAGCTTCGTCTTTCGTGAGAAGCATAGTATTCCCTTGGTAGTCTATGACTGATTACGCCTCCAGTGTCAAAAGGAATCAGAGACACGTTTAATTCAGCGGAGCCAGGTCCTAGCTGTCCATTTGTAAGATGCAAGGTCCCAGAAGAATTCCCATTTGGGAAATCAAGGCCATCAGAAGAAAAGTAACCTGAAGCCTCCCGAGCTAATGCTATAAATATAAAGACAGAGGGTGAGATCCTATTTGACAAGCACTGGATGGTCAATCAAGAATATTCATATTTTATCGTGCTTTTCGAAAAATGGCACTCCTGCCCAAAAACTCGGATTTATTTCCTACTACACTGTTTTTTTCAGTTATGCATGTCCAGGGTTACCCCGTTTTGATCGTGCTTTACTCCAAATCAAGAGAAAAAATGGAGTAATAGAGAAAACAAACTAGCTACTGTTATGTACCGTACTGATAAAATTTTCAGAAAATCCCTCGAAATTTCCTAAGACACTTTCTAAAGGCAAAATGACGTTTATAATATAATAAGAAAGTCCAGTTAAGTGGAAAACAGAGCCACTTCGAAGACTTCAATGTTAAATTTTCACATTTGACACTGTTTCAATATTTTAGGGCCGTACAGATTGCAGGTTGCGTTCCATAACTATTTGATATAATTGCTGGGTTTCGGTAATCGTGCCGAATCCTGAACTTTGTTCCACATTCGACATAAATCATAAAATCCCGTAGGCTAGACCTACGGGGCATCAAATCTCCAAAATTCGGAGGTAGAATTCGAAAATTCGGTGAGGTCCTGAAAATCTATAAAAAAAAATCCTTAAAAGACCCTTTAAATCTAAGCTGTGCTTTTAACAAATACGGTTTTTGGCTGCTTTCAGCCTTTTCCGATACCCGTTGACTCATAGCGAAAACAGGGAAACAATTTACATAACTTTTTTTCTGATGGAAGAAGTTCTCGCAAACAATCGTTGACAGCGTGATACACATCGAAGGTAGCAAAACACGGCAAGTGAGAAAATCAGCTTGGTTTTGTTAAGAGGGATTAGAATGTACCGTACGATATGGGGTCTCCGGGCTTAGAAAAATATGGGTGATTATACAAGTAGGTTGTGTTAGTATTATAGGTCAGACAGGACCTTTAGAAAACAAGAGCTGAAAGCTCATATGGCACTTGCAAGAATAGGCAAAATGTTGGCGGGATTTTTTTCTTTGGGAGTTTTGTACGGAGTCGAATATTACTATATTATAGACTAGTAAGTAAAAAGTCCTGTAAAAGGCATTTTCTTCGTTAGGTGGTTCGATGGTCTTCAATATGGTTTCGACATTTATATCAAATACGTTTCTTCTTTGAATTGTTGCTGCGTGATTTCCCGTATCGAGGAGACGGACCTCTGCTTCGTCTAGGGTTTCGCCTGCTAGTAGCTAGAAGGCATCGTTTGATAAAAAGTACCTTTCGACCTTGCGGTGAAGATGTGCACTTTAAAAGAGCTAGAACCTCATATTTAAGCTAAACCTTTGAGGCAAAAGTGGTAATGGGCTCATGGTGATCATGAAAATGAATATTTTGCTTAAAAGTATTTTTCTTAATTTGCGGTCATGATTGGTACTTTAAGGAATGGTCGGATTTGGAAAGTGGCGATTTCTAAGCCAATCTTGTCAAATTTATAATATTCCAGTCAAGTTTCATCGTCCTAGCACACCTGGGAGTACCTTTACTCGCGATCACCGGAATTCCGGACTCCCCCTTAAACTCCCCCCACAGTCGCCTGAGACAATCCGGTTCTGTAAATTATTTATCCGGAGCATCTGTTAGTTATTCCCACAATTCCATCCCCATCTCTCCAGTCTAAGCCGGTCACGTATTCCCCCCCCCCCCCAGTTGTTGTCCGATCCGGTCAGGACATGAAAAAGATCACCAGAGACAAGTCCTCTATTCAATTACAAAATTTCACTCAAATCCGATCACCCGTTCCAAAGTTACGCACGATTCAATATTCCGGATCCCCCCTTCCTCTACTCCCCCACGACTATCGGATCGAGTAAATTTGTATTTACAAGTCATTTTGATAGGGTCCCTGATACGCCTCTCAAGTCTCGTCGTGAAAATCCCCAGAACCACCATCACCGGAATTCCGGGAAAAAAAATTTCTCGGGATTTCGGGTCCCCCCCCCCCCCCCCCCAACTCCTCCATAGCTGTCGAGGCCAGTTCGGACTTCAAATCAAACATCAGAGATATGTCATTTATTCAGTTATTAAGTTTCATTTCAATCCGATCACTCGTTCGAAACTTTGCTGAGACCTACCGGTTCCTAAAAAACCTTCAAGTAACCCTATAGACGTGTTCGACCGGCATGGCGTGTCCGACCACGTCCGAACCGAAGTCTAGCAGTTGGTGAAGGGAGACGTGTCTCCCCCAGAAACAAGACCAAAGGTTTCGATGGGATCCCAACAATTCAATACTTGATCCAGACAATTGGGTCTTGTCTTCGCCAGAGCCGGTCTTCGTAGACTCCTTGAACGTTTTACTATTAAAATTCAGAAACAGATTCAGGCCAAATAGCTTAATCATCTGAGAAAACAAAGTTCAGATGTGGATTCAGCATGTGTGTTTACCCCTATACGTCATATCTGTTTTGACGAAAACTTCCGGCCTTACTTCTGCCAATTTCACCGTTTCGGCCGAATTCCGGAACTATTTGTCCGGCGAAAAAAGAAAGCTAAAAAACGAACTAAGCGTATCTTCTTTCCCCTATATCGAACATCTAATCAACTTCAAATAAAAATTTAACTTACAACAAATTTTCCGGTTCCAGCCGGATTCCGGGCGAACTATATATCCGGGTAAAAAATGATTGTCGTACACGGATTCAGCATCTCTTCTTACCTACAACTACAAATAAAACTTTAACTTTTAACAATTTTATGGATTGGACGGATTCTGTGCGAACAAATTGTCCGCGTAGAAAATGGTTTTCACAAGATTTTTCAGCATGTCTTCTTACCCGTAAACTGAACATCTAATCACCTTCAAATAAAAGTTTTACTTTTAAAAACTTTCCGGTTTTGGCCGAAGACCTGGCGAGCTACTTGTCCGGCGAGAAAACGGTTTTCATATTCGTGTTCAAAATGTCTCCTTACCCCTTAATCCACTATCTCATTAGCTGTTTAAAAATATTTTGTTTGTCCCTTAATTTGACCCCCCCCCCCCCCCCCAACCCTAAATATAGGGCTACAGAGCCCATCTACGAACTCAAACTTTCCCTTGCCGCAAAGGCACCAAGTTTCATCAAATTGTCTTATTCTCTTTGAGAGTTACTGTGCTCTCAGACAGACGGACAAATTTTGCGGTGTCATAGGTATCCCTCCACTTACGTTTTGGGATCCCGAAAAGAAGTCGCAGTGGGTCAGTGGATCACGCCGACTATAACAAGTAGAAGAAGAAGAAGGAAGATTTCAGTCTCCAACTTTGGTCCAATTTTTCCACCTAAGTTCTAAAACTGAAGATGTCATCAAAAGCCCTAAATTCGGTAGCGAGGTCCATCAAAAGTTGGATTTAGGTACAGTTGCAAAATCCGTCAGCTTTAAGCTTTCCCTCCTTATTTTGACCAAATCGGCCCATTTTCAGCTAAGAAAGTAGGAAGCTTCTTCAGACTGATATTTTTGTATATTTTGTGTACTGGTCTGAGCTATATACAGACTCCAGTGCATGTTGTGTAAACATAAGCTATTCTCAAACAACAAGATTTCAAGCCTAGCAAATAGTGCCTACCCCTTCCTTGGACTGAATCTAGGAGGTACTTCTTGGCTTCTACTAACGACGCGTTATACACCATAGTTCGGTAGCGTCAACTTTTAGTATTATTTTCTGTACTCAACAATTTTCATTTTCAAGGTTTAAATTGTCAGTTTCTACGATTCTATAATTTCTGACAGACTCGGTAAAATTTTGGCTTTCTACCCCTCCCCCCCTCCCCCCCCTCCCAATCAGAGTTTTTGATTCTTAATGTCAAATTATTTTCTTTGATCCCAGCGTAAAACCATACAAAATAGGATTCGTCCAGGGGCAGGGGCGTCATGACTAGGGGGTTGTTGACCAGTCAGTAAATTTTTTTGTTTATAAGTACTGAACTGAAAGACAAAAATGCTCCTCAGCCGGGATTTGAACCCAGGACCCTCTGCTTACAAGGCAGGCGCTCTACCAACTGAGCTACTGAGGGGCTTGAGAACAGAGTTCGCAAACCACTACAATATAGTCTGGTAGAAGCCGGCCATAGGAACAGTGATCCCGCCCGAAAGCAAATTCATCTAACCAGTTCACATCCCCTCAGTGTTGCCAGTCGACCGACACCACTTCGCGATGCCGACTTCGTCAAAAAGCGGCATTTCTGCAGTATTCTTCAACCAAAATGCAGTAAAATTCGGGACATCTCCAAAATTCTCAAAAGATTCGATTTTTTTCTATTTTGCGTGGAGAAAGGGTCAAACACTTCATCTGGTTAACAAAGGCGTTACTAGCCAAAATGTTTGGTGGGCAGGGCAAGGTATTTACCGACTTGCTGGTAATTTTTACCGACTGTTTTTTTTTAACAGAAAAACAACTTTTTTTTTATAACAAAATGACTGTTTTGAAGAAAAATCGAGCGATATTCTGAAAAGCCGACTGTTTTTTAGAAAAAATCTTTTATTTTTACGAAAAACGACTGTTTTTAAAAAAAATAGGGGCGCTTATTCCAGCAATGTTTTCAACGGATACATCAGCTAAGATTCTTCATAAGCGATATTTCGGCCCTTCTTGGCAAGGGTCCTC
The DNA here is from genome assembly GCA_023053575.1 of Branchinecta lynchi. NCBI lineage: Eukaryota > Metazoa > Arthropoda > Branchiopoda > Anostraca > Branchinectidae > Branchinecta > Branchinecta lynchi. The sequence goes on along the minus strand of JAKZAP010000013.1, from coordinate 4,836,797 downwards.
GTCAGGCTTTCAGTCCTGAAAGCCTGACGAGGACCCTTGCCAAGAAGGGCCGAAATATCGCTTATGAAGAATCTTAGCTGATGTATCCGTTGAAAACATTGCTAGAATAAATGTTTCAAAGTCAGCTTGGGCTCAAAGAATAATAGGGGCGCTTCCCGCCGAATCGGTTCGGGGGGGGAGGGGGGTGTCGCCCTCGTCGTCACTCCCCTGGTGGTGAAAATCGAGTAAGTGCGCAAAAAACACGTGCTGTCTACGACATAGATGGTACCACAGGCTTTTTTTTAGTCTTTGCTTCTTCTTCTTCAGCAACTTCAGCATTTATTGGATAAGGTTAAAATAACATCTATATCCATTTGAAAACGGATATGGTATGGACGGCTCTGGTCTTTTGCTAAAGAGTGGTTATCACCTGATGACCCCACATGAGCCATACTACCCCTCGGAACTTCGTATACCGACACACATCATACCCACCAATGCGTTATTATTTATGATTTCCACTTGCAAATTATAATTCAAGCAGCCAAAAATATTTAGCATTACAGCCTACCATCTCACAATAGGCTAGATTATAACCCAAAGCACTTTCATATCGACCACCCCTTCCGCACATTTGTACCACCCCAGTATATCCACTCAGAGAGTAGGCTACCATTTATAATTTTCACTTGTGGATTAAAAGGTACTGCATTACACCAACACCAGCAGAAAAAAACTTATCCACCATAGCAGATATGAGCTATGCCCTTCTTTGTTTCTAGTGTCCTACATCCAAATCCAAGGTTGACTTTTTTTTTTTAGTCATTAGTTAACAGGCTCTGAGCCCCCCCCCCCCCCTATGACTTAAACACAATCGTATACAGCATAACAGCCATCTAGCCCCTAGGATAGGTCAGGTCCTTCTGGGTGGCGTGGCCCACATGTAGCCTAGTATATAAATTATCTAAGAAACTCTTTCTGACCTGATGATGCATACATAAATCTAGTTTCCATCAAGAAATCTTGTCATGGAAGACAAGCCAGTCCCTTATAATTAATTTAACTGCAAAACAAAAAATATCTAGTTGAAATGGAATATATGGGCTTGCAGATGCCGTCAGAAAAGCTGAGAAATAGAATCTCCAACCTGTTATCTCAAGCCAGTGTTGGTAGACATAGGGACAAGCAGGTTCTATCTAATTATTCGTTCTTGGTCAGAGATTAGATTCAACAGGTCAGACTCAGACACTGTCAGAAATTGACCAGGCAGCCACGGAAAGGTTCTAAAAGCCAACGGCTCTCAGTATATAGCTAACCTAAAATGCGTACAAGCCCATCCAAGACTTAGGATAAGCATAACATAATTCGAGAATTTACAGCCTGACTCAGTCTAGTACACTAGCCCCTTTTCAGGCACGGTGCTCAAACGTCTAGCACCATGCCTGGGTGCTAGACGTTCAAGCACTGTACCTTGGATTTCATGTACGGTGCATGGATTTCAGTATACAGTGCATACATCAAAAACACAGTTTCCGTCATAAAAACTGAGCACCAGCTTGGACAGGGCTGAAATTAGTACCATGAATTAGAGAAATCAAAGACAATCCTTTATATATTTTTCACAACAAAAACAAAAGGGCTCGGCTGATGACAGATGTGAAAAACCACATTTCCTTTTCTACATAGTCAAGGGTTTTGCATGCAAAGTGTCCTGTGCCTCAACTTTTTCTACCTAGCAGCCAACCAGAATATTGGCTCTTGGGGAATAGATAGGGAAAATACATGGAAAATAGATAGGGTGCTGTTTGGTTTTTCATCTCCATCATCATTAGAGCCCTTTTGTTTTTGTTGAGAAAAATATATAAAGGATTGTCTTTGATTTCTCTAATTCATAGTAGTAATTTCAGCCCTGTCCGAGCCGGTGCTCAGTTTTGATGACAGAAACTGTGTTTTTTCTGTATGCACTGTATACTGAAATCCATGCACCATACATGATATCCAAGGTACAGTGCTTGAACGTCTAGCACTCAGGCATGGTGATAGACGTTTGAGCACCGTGCCTGAAATGGTGCTAGTGTACTAGACTGGCCTGACTACTAAGGCTGCGCCCGCGTTTTGATTCGATCAAATATCACGCGATAAGCTCTCATTTCATCACACAGTTCCCATAGAGCTAATTGTTGCGTGGTGTGCGTGGAAATATATCTGCAAAAACGCAACAATTAGCTCTATGGGAACTGTGATGAAATAAAAGCTTAATCGCGTGATATTTGATCTAATCAAAACGCGGGCGCAGCTTTAGTAGCCAGGACATAAGTTCTCGAATTATGTTATGCTTATCCTAAGTCTTGGATGGGCTTGTACGCATTTTAGGTTAGCTATATACTGAAAGCCGTTGGCTTTTACAACCTCTCCGTGGCTGTCTCGGTCAATTTCTGACAGTGACCAAGACTCTGACCAAGAACGAATAATCAGATAGAGCCCTGCTTGTCCCTATCTCTGTATTATGATGGGTCGTCTGAGGCATGAGGTCTTTCCAAATATCAAGTTTCATCGAGATCCGATCACCCATTCAAAAGTTATAAATACCTCAAGATTCCGGATTCCCCCTCCCTCCACTCCCCCCACGGTGCTCGGATGGGGAAAGTGACTATTTCAAACTTAATCACTTGGGGTCCCTGATATGTCTATCAAGTCTTATCGTCCTAGCTTTTGTGGAAGTGCCCGAACTAGCAAAACCTGGACAGACCGACAGACCGACGAGGGGCAGAAGTTGCGATCGCTATATGGCACTTGGCCGAAGGGCAAGTGCCATAAAAACCAAATTTGTGTTTTGCATGAAGATTATGTAAAGTACCGTAATAGTATCTTATTTACTTGTATGTCAGTGAACTGTTTTTCGAAGAATAAAGTGAATTTGGATACGAAGAAGTATTAGACACGTCTAAACACGTCTGACGTCTTAATCCTACTCTAATACCCAGCTTTTGCTTTATACAAACCTAGCCTTTACAGCAGCCAACCTCAATATGAGACAAGATTTCAAATTTTAGGCATCAATTAATCATGAGCTACATAGCAACACATTTCAAACAAGAAAGAAAATGAAAGAAGACATTAAAAATACTTCCACTGGCTAATACTCTGCAAGATGATGCCATTTCTAATTATTCACAGATGATTCATTGAGCTATAGGAGGTGGTTTTGTATTTCTGGCGACAAGAAATCGGGAGAAAATATCACGTTCGAAAGGGCTAAAGGCCCCCTTCATATTGAATACGTAAGACCTTACGTTAAGTATTTAAGTTACGGCTTAAGTTTCTTACGTTAAGTAAGCCTATTTACACTGACAGAGTCCCCTTCCGACTGGGCCAAGTCCAGTCTACGTTACGTTTACTGTAGCATCACTAGCATCAATCAAACAAAGAAAATTAACACTTTCGTCGAGATTATTCTGCAAAAGGCCACAGATACCCATTGGGGAAATGACCGCTGAAGGCGCTGGGAGATTACCCCTCTGAAGACCACCCACTATTATGAAATTTTCAGTCAAAGACTTTCAAAAGACTTGTCAAAGTAGAGACTTTGCAGTTAACAACCCAAAAGAAGAGAATGCATTTGCAGTTTTGTTATCATTTATGACACTTTGGTGGAAGGAAAAGTTTTCACTTAAAGAAAAGGAAAACAACCGAGTTTTGAATAAAAAAATGTTTCTAAGTAACATAAAGTCGTCAAAGTGAGTCATCTTACAGAGCAAATTTCTATTCATGCAAAGTTCTTGCTCCTCCTTCAGCAACAAGAAATACTGTTTCCACGCTAGCCTGATGAAAAATTTATCTCAGAATAGTAGCATGAAGTATGTACGAAAAAGTAGCATGGAGTACTAACTGATTCTTCTACTTCAAGACTACCGTGTTACTGCATTCTACCATTAGCAAGACTGGATGCTCCTACAGCAAGACAGGTGCTACTGGATACTACTACTTAAGAACTTTTTCGTACAACTATCATACAACTACGCAGGCTACAAGTTTTTCGTCGGGAAATTCCCCCCTCCTTGACCTACCTTTAGCCCCAGGCCACAGTAAGATCGTCACTAAGGCACAGTTTATTCTGTAACGACTTATCCATCCCATTTCTGTTCCAAGCGAAACCTCTGTAAGTCTTTTCCAGAAGCCGTTGAAGCACTGAGGCTATAAGAGAATATCCTAGCTACCATGCATTCTAGAAGGATCGGAGACGCATGCTGCAATTTTCCATAATCAAGACAGATTAGTTCACTTCGAGAACAGGCAACGGGAGCTATGCAAATAGCATAGCAAACGAATGAGCTGAAGCAATGGTTAGTGGACCGGGGGATTTACCTCAGGAAAAATACCCTTCGTCTTGCAACCCTCCGTTTACGGTATAACACGGACAAAAGATTTACCAGACCTGAGGTTCGACATCGTTGGTGAGTCCAAGCATAACTTTGGCAGTTAAATACTGCTTGCGGGTTTAGAGGAGGCAAGTATTAACAGACATTAGACGTACTATACAGCGAACAGACGGACCCTCATGATTGTTAACGGGGAGGGTAAAGTAGCCTTACAGTTACCTACTAAAAAGGTTCAAGCTGGCTACCCTGGAAGAGAGACGAACCCGCCTTAGCATCGATTTCGGTATTATAACCATATCTCTTCCACGATTACGTAATATTCTCCCACCCCCCTATTCTCCTATACATATTAGACCCCAGAGAGAGAAATCCCAGAAAATCCCCAAACTAGCCCCTGTGGCCCCCCTTTATGAGAGATAAAGAAGGAGTTTGATTCCAGCATTTGTTGAGTTACAACAACCGATAAGTTAGTCCTTTTTAGTGTTTTTTTCTTCCTTCGTTACAAAGTGTTACACATTCCTCATTTTGTATGACAACAAAGTGAATTGGGCGGTAACGCTGTGACAGCTGCTATTGAAAAATAAAATTCTATTCCATTCTATTCCAGGCTCGGGCGGACTCTCATTCCTGCAAGGATTTTTTGCAGCATCCTTTTTTCAACTTGATGATGAAAGTGTAGAAAATCCGTCTGGGAAATCCTCATCGTGCATTTTTTGGTCTTGCAGCGGTCACTTTCAGGTCATTTCAGAACAGTCCTGACTTGATAAAAAAAAAAAGTGTTCAGTAACAGGGGCGTCGCTAGCCAAAACTCGAGGGGGGGGGGGGGTGTGGCAGGGCGCCGGCAGCGCCCTGCCGCCCGTTTCAACTTTTCGTCTTATATTCGATAGTAAAATTCGTGATAACTGCTAGCGTTGAAGACTGAAGATTAGAAGTCTAGTTGTATCTCCGAGCTCAGAAGCGGTTTGAAGGGCTCGGGCGTGGGAGGTGAGTATCTTAAAATATACGACTGGCAGATGTGCGGAAGACCCAAGAGTCATACCAGTTAGGTACAGTAGCCAAGAAACACAGCACTATATCCGCAAAACTATATTTCAGACAGAACGAAAATGAGCGCCGCATGCGAAATTTTTTGAGCAGGACATGACTTTTTGGGGGGAAAACCCCACTACCCCGCAACAAATTTTATTTAGCTTTTAATGCGGCCCAAGCCCCGAAATTTCAAGCCTAAAATCCGAATGAAATGACGCGACTTTCCAGTAAATAGCCGACTATGAAAGGCCACGCAGGCAAATTCTGTGGAATCCTGTATGGTCAGACTGCCTTTTCGGATCACAAATAAAGGTAAGGGCCATTAAGCAGGATCTGCCCGTCTGTCTTTGTTCACGACGATTCCAGAAAAATGTGAGACATTTAGCTGGAAGTTGGACAATGTGCTTGTTCGAGAAAAAAAAGTTAAATGGAGTTGACTTGTTTGACACACACAGAATAAAAATCAAATGACGTGTTGCAATAATCAGACCCGTCATTTAATCTTCTTTCATTGCTTACGAAGCCGATTTATTGTTTAACCTCGGACCGGAGAAAAATTCTTATCATTAAATACTTTTCTACTAAAAAAAAGGACCTTTACATGAAACTATCAAATTATCGGAAAGGTACGCCATAAGCAAAATCAGCCTGATTTTTACTTGAATCGAGAGATACTAGTAGACAACAGATCGTTGTAAAACTTAGGTTAAAACAGTGTGCTGCAGGGCAAAAATAAGAGATTTGTGATCTGTCGGTCATGGAAGTTTAGATCTAACAATCATACTTCTCATTCTGACAAAATACGGTTAAAAAACCTCTTCATATCTGAACGACTAGAAATAGCCTGCCTCTCGAAACATGAGACTGATATGAATGCAATTCCAGACGCTCAAGAACCCAGAACACCCGACGCCTTAATAACTAGCCTTACTGACTTTACCGGGTGCACTGCCAGCCCCCGTTTAGCTTTTCTGGGTGAGCGCCCGTTTTAGCTAAATTTGTGTGGTCGGGTGCTCTGCCAGCGCCCGTTTTAGCTTTTTTCTTTCTTCGAGGGGGGTGGTGCCACCCTGCATAACAAATTCGTATTCGTGATTTTTTTTTTAGCATTTTTCTGTTTAGTTTTTAATTTTTCAGCTGATTTTTTTTATTTTCTTAAGACTCAGTGTTTACTTCATTTGAAACACATTCCTAATGTAGTTGTATGTGTTGAAATCGAATATCACATCATTTTAAAGGACCCCTCTTGCCTACTCTGTCTTTTATAATATACTTAGCTCCCATATGGAATTATAAGCTTCTAAAATCCCCATCTTTCTCCATTGTTTCGTTTCGTAACTACGAATTTTTGCGCTTTTTCGGCCTTGCCGAGTTTTCCCGTGACCCAACGAAGTTTGCCGGAATCTTCAACTTCCGCTGACAACTCTTTCACATATAAGGATGTGATATCTTCTGTTTATTACTTCTATTGTTTGCTTAGTTTTCCCATTTTTTTTTTACCAAGGCATGTTTAGTTTTCAAATATTTTGCGCCTAGCCGCCCCGTCGGAGAGCAGGAAGGCTGGATGTAGTCGACAAGCGCTAACAAGAGAATCGCTAATTTTAGGTGGAAAGTAATGGTATTTCCAAAAAAAAAATTTCTGATTCATTTCATAGGGAAAAGATCATTTCTAGTAAGAGTTATGCATTAAGGATACGGTCAACCGAAAGCGTTTCAAATTCATCACTATTCCAGAAATCCATTTTTCTATTACATTATCCATCATTCGCACTTACGACCGAATACAGACCCGAACACAGACCCGAATAATAACTGTACTGTACAGTCTGTATTCATTATTAATAATTACTTAATTAATAATTATTTAATTATTCATTATTTGGTTGACGTCACTAATTTTAGAGTCATAGATAGATAGCTAGATAGCTAGAGCCGACATGGCACTAAATACGTCGACCATTACATTTAATATGTTACAACACTTGAATATATACAATTATTACATAAAAGAAAATATATCACTTGGAATTCACTAGTTTTTTGTTAATTTTCTCAATAAAATATGGCAGAAATGAATTCGAATACCGGTTAGTGCGACATCTAACTGGCAGCAGGAGATTTTGGTGCCGCGTCCGCCTTGTCGCCGGTGCTAGATCGGGCAGAATATCTCTATGTTTTTCACTGGCAAGGACTGATCGGCCAAATTGTAAAATTAAGTTTTCCCGGCGGACATGGAGTGGCTCAAGTCTTAATAGGAGGAGGGAATTTCCGTAACCATTGTATTTCAGTCCTAGCATAATGCGGCACGCTCTGATTTCCCACTGATTCAACGTCTTCGTTATACTGTACGCTCCTTTGTACAAAGGGTCCCCAAATTGGGCAGCCATATTCCAGTCGCGGCCGCTCGTAAGTCACATAAGCTAATTTCATAGATTCTACGCCGAATCCAAATCGCTTCATTGTCATGACTGGAGTGCAGCATTCCCTTTCTTCACTAGGTTGCAAATATGGTAACTGAATTTGCAATCTTCGGTGAAAGTGGCACGCAACAAAGTGTGACTCTTAAACATGTTAAATACATGATCAGGCTCATTGAATTCCCTTTCCAGCGGGTTGAATCGACTCACTTTACACTTTTGCGGGTTTATCACTTTACACTTTTGCATCATTTTCCCCTCCTAGTTAGGCTCACGAGTGTGTATAAAACTGGGGTGGATTTTAACTGCGATATGAGTAGCCTAATCTATCCTTTTCATGTCAAACCGTTTTCGACCCTAAGACAAAACGGTCTGTCCTTAATTGTCTACTCAAGCCTAAGTGTGGGGGGAGTAATGCTTAACCTGAACAGGTCTGAGACTGGCTTGGCCAATAGTCGTAGTTATCCAAGAATACACACTCGATATCGAGTTTTTCTGCAATTGCAGTATCTTTGACACATTACGCAGAAAAAGTTAAGAACCATTTTTTTGGTTTGTGGATATTTTTTATTTTTTTTTTCGTTGTTGTTTAGTCTGTGTTTCCGCTCCGGTCCCTTAACTCTAACCGTTTCTCGAGATTTCCGCCCCCCCCCCCACCAACTCCCCCATAGCTACCAAATCCGATCCGGACACCAAATGGGACATCAGATATATGTCCTTTACTCAGTTATCAAGTTTCATTCCAATCCGATCACCCGTTCAAAAGTTACGCACTACTCAATTTTCCAGATTCCCCTGCCCTCCACCCCCCTCCCAGATTATCAGATAAGAAAACTGATTATTTTCAAGTTAGTTTGCCCAGGTCCCTGATATGCCTGCCAAGTTTCGTCGTCCTAGCACATCTGGAAGTAGCCTACCGTAACTCGAAAAAGTTAACTTGTTACGAGTAGGTGTTGCAAGAAAGTAGATGAGGACGTTACAAAATACCCCCTTCAACCTCCTATGATCGGACCTAGAAGAAGGATTTCTCGTTTCACTCGAGGATGAGCATTCCCGGTATCGCCTTGGATCATCTAGAGCAAATGTCAGGGCACAATATTTCCGGAACTCGTCCCCCTCAAACTCCTCCTACCACGGCCGAATCTGGTCCAGACACATAAACTGATTATCTAAAGCATCTTCTTTTACTGCTATCAACTCTCGCTTGGGTCTGAGCATTTTTCGCGAAACTACGATACTCCCCCCCCCCCGTCCCCGTGTTCAGATCCGGTCCGGACCCCAAACTGTGTCATCTAGGCAACATCGAATCTCTACTCTTCAAGTTTCATTCAAATCCCTCCTCTCGTTTTACCCCTATGCGAACCACAAAATTTCAGGGACTCACCCTCCAACTCCCCACACTGTGGCCAAATACTACTAGGAAACATGGACGTCGTATCTCTGACATCTCCTACCGTCCTTCAAGTTTGAGTCCAATCGAAGCATATACGGTTCATCCTCCTCCTACCCTGGCCGGATCCGGTCTGAACCGTAAAAAACAAACTAGGTCGCATAAAATCGGTACTGTCAAAGTTGCATCCCATTCGATACATTCGTTTGATTTTGTGCATGTCACAAGTTTTCCAGACCCCCCCCCCCCTCTAATTACTCCAGCCATTGCCGCATGTGGTTCGGAGACATAATAATAATAATAATGCAAAGCAAGAGAAAAGGCTTTCGCCTCTAAATGTCTTGCTTGTCTAGGTCATTAGTTCGTATCATCAGAAAAGTTTTACTTGAATCGGACCACCCGTTCGCAACCTATACAAATTAGTAATTTCCGGATTCCTCTCCTCTTACTCCACCGAAAATGGTCGGATCAAGAAACGTAAGTTTTCCTAGGGCATTGTGTCAGGTCGTTAAGTCTATTTGGTTGGGTCAAGAAGTATCCTTACTCGCAATCACCGGAACTTTGGGAAACCCCCTTCAACTCCCCCCAAAGAGCCCTGATATGGTCTAGTTCTGTCAAGAACGTATCTAGGGCCTATGTTTGTTCTTCCTACCAAATTCCATCCCGATCCCTCGACGCTAAGCGTTTCACGAAAATTCCGGTGCCTCCTTCGACTCCCCCCACAAGTATTGGATCCGGTCCAGACTTGAGATGGAACATGGGAGACGGCACCTCTTTCCACTTCTGAAGTTTCATTCAAATCGGATCGCCCGTTCAAAGTTATGAATGCCACTAGATTCCGGATTCGCCATCACTCCTCTCCCCCCACGATGGTCTGATCATGCAAACGACTATTCTCAAGTCAGTTTCTTCGAGTCCTTGATACACCAGCCCAGTTTCATCGTCTTAGTACACCAGGAAGTACCAGACTCGCGGGATCATCAGAATTCCGCCCCCCCCCCCCCCCACAGTCCCAGAATTCGGTTCGGTTATGTCAATAATGAATCTACTGTTTGCTTGGTGTCTTCCCACCAAGTTTCATCTTGATCCATCCACTCATAGCGGTTTCTCAAGATTTCCGGTTGCCCCTCCAGCTCCCACCAAAGGTCACCGGATTTGGTCCGGATTTTAAGCTGGTCGTCTGAGGCACGAGATCTTTCCAAATATCAAGTTTCGTTAAGATCCAATAGCCCGTTCAAAAGTTATAAATACATCAAGATTCCGGATTCTCCCTCCTTCCACTCCCCCCACGATGCTCGGATCGGGGAAGTGACTATTTCCGACTTAAAAATTTTGGGTCTCTGATAAGCCTGCCAATTTTCATCGTTCTAGCTTATGTGGAAGTGCCCGAACCAACCGACGGACGGACAGAAATGTCGATTTCTATATGGCACTTGGCTGAAGGGCAAGTGCCATAAAAAAACAGGCCAACCGACCCACCGACGGAATTGCGATCGATGGCATTTGAGCCAGAGCTGCAAGTGCCATAAAAACATTGCAGACAATCTTTCAAAGAGAGAGTGATAGACAGTTCGATCGCCTTACCATCTTAAGTAGGTATGAGCGATTCTATCAATGCTTTCAAGAGTACCTATTATCATTCTGTAAACACTTTAACAAGTTTAATTGTGTAATTCACCGTCTTTACGAAATTTAAACAATCCACAATTAGGCGAGATTCTAACCAAATATAGAAAATTACTCATCGGTACAAGTTGCAACTGGGGTTAACCTTTCATCTCTCGGATAAACGGTCGAAACTTCCAACGCGATCAACTGAATGCCTGGATTCCAGTGATAGCACGGCCCAAGATGAGAGCGTGAATATCGTGCGTGCCTAAAAAAGAACAACAGCTATCAGAATTTCAAAAGGAACAATAATCATAAAAAGGAACAGCAGCTATCAAGCACTCAACGCGTATCCTAGGGGTAATAATAAAAGAGTATCTTTGAGTAAGGTAGACTGGCGACAATAGAGGGAAAAAGAGGGATTCCCTGACGATAGTACTAGTTATTCAGGAGTCTCTTCGGGGAAGGTGGACGGCTGACAAAAGAGAGAAGAGGAAGTGGCTGGCTTTCTTCGGGGATGTAAAACCAGTCGAGAAAGGAGGAATCCATCTTGGTTCTAAAAACTCTCAAACTCCACCAAATGTGTCCTTTTTTATTTGTTTAAAGTTTAACTGAAAAGCCAACTTATTTTTGTATCATTAAACTGAACACTCTGGATTCTTTGGCTTATGTTAAGGGATTTTTTTATTTTTAACTATTTGCTTTAATATGATGTCCAGAATTTCTACGGCCGTCCTCACAACGAAAAAATCTACTATGATGCGGAAAACCTGAATCTCAATACAAACGCGGCTTTTCAGTGGCGAGTGATCAGGTCGCGAAAGGTAGCTAACTGCGTGAACACTTATTTTTCGTAAATCGTTTTTGTAAAGCATGCAACACAGGTACAAGTGCATAGAGTTACCACAAATCCGACAGGGAAATTCCACTATATGACAATCGATTATTCGTGAATAGCGTCTTCGAGCGTGAATAGCGTATTCCTCTTTAAGTGAATAAGTGGTGGATAACTAGATTGTCCCGTCTCAGCCCTTTTCAATTAAAGTTTAAACCCCCATAGCATCTTTTCTATTTTCTTTCCCATTTCTACTGTTTTGGCTCCAACTCCTCTTCCAATCAGTGGCTTTATATTTTGTTAACCCTTTGAACGTAAACAAAAGAAATAGAAAACCGTGATTTTCGTTTTTTTTTTTTTCTTGATCAGCTAATTATCCTCTAGGATGATGTGCGAGGGATAAATATAAATTCGGATATTTCGGTTGCACTTCCGGCAAACCGTCCTCAGCGAAAAACAAAACAAAACTAAATCATAAAATCCACCACAATCACAACAGGAGAACGATGCGGAACCAACAGACAATAAGACGAGATGCAACTAAAAAACCAGAAGAAAACGGTGCGGATGCAGATAAAAATAAAATAACAAAAGATAAAATGTGCGTGTTAAAAGTGTATCTGTGATTATTTGAACGTAAACAAAAATCTTTCCTAATTAATTTTTCTATAACCAGAACTAACTTTCAAAATTTAAATTCTATTTCGATTTTGAACTGCATTTTTAGATATTTTTTTTCATACTTTCAATCAACAACTCTTTTTTTTTAGTGTTACTCGCAATCCTTATTCTCATGTCGCATAGCAAAAGGTATTCGCGTTGGGTTTTGCGGATATTCAAAGGGTGAATTCTAACAATCCTTCACACAACCTCTATAAACATTTTCGAAATTTAAAATTTCAGATTCTGGAACACAGGACTTCTGGAGAAAAAGTCAAACCAATGGTTAAGAACAGGACCCCTATCCCCAAATCTGTGATTCAATTAATTTTAATTTCAACATTCTTTAAACAAAACAACAAACAGAGCGCTCCCAAGAAGGGCACAACCGTGTCCTCTGCGGGAGTACACAACTTTCTCGTGTTACCTTCTCAATTCTTTTTCTCCCCCCCCCCCACCCACACACTCAACCCAACCCTCATTCACTAATAATAATCATGAAATATTCATTTAAATAAATTATCTAATTATAAAAAAAAAAAAAAAAATCTATTTTCAAACAAAATCTGGTTCTCCAACTCCCTGATTCTCTCCCGAATATTATTCCAAACCTTCACACACGCTCTTGACGACTCTCCAATAATCATTCAGGAACAAACTCACATTTCTTGATTCATACTCCTGGTAATATCCATAAATGTCGGCAAAGCAGAAGCTTTATGCAGGAGTGACGACAAAGCAGATCTATGACCGTTCCGAGAAAGCCCAAACTCGCTCGCACTCTACTAGTACACCTTTTTCGAGATTCATCCAAGCCTTTAAGTCGCTTTCTAGAGATACTGCCCCATTCTATTTCTGACCTTTCCCTCAGATTCTCTTGATCAGATTTCTCTGCGGAAAGATCACGAATGGGAATAAGCTTTTCGAACTTCCCTCAGCGGATAAAAAAAGAGCTTATTCCGAGATAATGCCTGTCGCAGAAATAACCCAGGAAAATTGACAAAAAAAAACAAAAACGCCGTGGCCTCTTGCACGTTCATGGGCAAAAATGTACGTGTTAGGTGGCCTAAAACTAAACCAAAACTAAACTAAAACTAGCGATTCTCTTGCTTGTCTTGACTCTCTGAGCGTGTTCCACCCTTCAAAAAACAGTAACTATTAGTTACTATTTCCGTTCCAACCTCACCAAAAGTTACTACGCTGACCGTTCCAACCTTCTAGAAATAGTAACTAATAGTAACTATGCTGGGGAGCGTGGTAACTACGGATCTCTGTAACTTGATTGGTCAGATTCGCCTGTGGCATGACATTCTGCTGGAAAATAGAAAAATCATTCCAGCCTTGACGGCAAAAGGCCAAAGTTCGTGACGTCAAGCGTAGTTACTATGGTAAGTAGGATGGAACAATCTCTCTAGCTTGTCGACTATGAGCGTGTTCCATCCTACTTACGTCACGACATGACGTCACGAATTCTGTTTTTTTGCCGTCAAGGCTGGAACGATTTTTCTATTTTCCAGCAGGATCTCACGCCAGGGGCGAAGCTGACCAATCACGTTACAGAGATGCGTAGTTACTACGCTCCCGAGCATGGTAAGCAGATAGTAACTATTAGTTACTATTCCGACAAGGTTGGAACGGTCAGCGTAGTAACTTTCGTGAGGATGGAACGGAAATAGTAACTAATAGTAACTATTGTTAGAAGGGTGGCGCTCTATATCTAGCCTTCCTGCTCTCCGACGCGGTGGCTGGGCGCAAAACATTTGAAAACTGAACGTGCCTTGGTTAAAAAGTGCGAAAACTAAGCAAATAAAAAAATTAATAAACGGAAGATCATCACATCCTTGTTTGTGAAAGAGTTGTCAGCGGCCGTTGAAGATTCCGGCAAACTTTTCGTCAAGTGACGGAAAAAGTCGGAAAGGCCGAAAAAGGGCTAAAAAATTCGTAGTTACGAAACGAAACAATGGAGAAAGGTGGGGATTTTAGAAGCTTATACTTCCAAATGGGAGCTAAGTATGTTATAAAAGGCAGAATAAGCAAGAGGGGTCCTTTAAAGAATACATACGAAAGATATGCTACTAGTCACACATAAGAAAGAAAACAAACTTAAAAGCCAGTTTTCTTCTGAGAGGAACTGTTAAGTTCGCCTATAGTGAGGCTACTGACCGCGACATACTTGGAAATATTGAAAGATCAAGAAACTGACGCGTAGTCAAAACAAACTCTGAAGGTTGTAATGATGGAAAATTAATGGATGGAAACATAATGCAAAATAAACGAAGAGAAGAGGTACACGAAAGTTTCATCGGAAACTGGTCAAGACCACTCGAAACTTCTTTCGAAAATGAAGAGAGGTCAAAAGTTTCAGCGTAAATTGTTCAAAATATTCAGCAAATTCGATCTTTCGAAATGTTTAGCTTTTCTCTCTTCACTTCTCTCTTATCGCATCTGACTTGGGAGAAAATTCCTCCGCTTAGTGCTTGATTTCCATTGTCAACAACTCGTTATGGATTTCATCAGAGCAGCCGTTGCGTTCCTTCCGAAGAAAAGAGGACCATGATTAGAATCCTGGTATTTAATATGATCCTGTACAATAGATCGAAGACAAAATGAAATCATGAACGGAATGCTGCTATGCTATTATGCGCTGTTGAATACCGAGAAATGATGGTTTTAGTATCGCGCAATGGGTTTTGTTGACTCCACTCTACCACAGACAAGGATCTGCTGTCCCCAGACGAGTCATCCATTCCCACCTCCCCTCCCGTCCTATGTGCGTTGGTCGAGAAGAATACTGGCAATCAGTTTTTGGCGTATCCTGCCAATTCTTCAACCCAATTTTTAAGTTTTTCATAAATATTTTAATCACCTCTTCTAGCTATAAGCTTAAGAAGGTTAAATTTACTATTTAGAAACTGAAGCAAAAAGCAATATTTCCGCTATTTGAAAATCGTTGTACGGATAGTTGTCGACTCCTTCAATATGTTCGCATTTTATCAACCCAAGTTCTTCCTGGATTTCTTGCGATATAAACTTCCAGAGTAGTGTGAGCTTATGCTTCTCACCCATATGCCAAAATACCCCTTACTGAACAGCTTGCGAAGTCTATAGGGACAGATCAGATATGACCTTCAAGAATGGAGTAGAATGATTCATGGTTCACGCCTAAAGTATTGGAAAGGCGCGAGCGCTTTTAGCACAATCTCGATCGAGCACACTTTACATAGAGTAATTGTTTAGAGATGTATGCTAGATTATAAGTTTTTGATATTACTGTCCATGTTATCCCCTCTTTTCTATGGTTTTCTTTTTACTAATGTAATTACACTATCTTTCTGTACAGCTATGCATTATAATAGCGACAAGATTTGACAGAACAAAATTGAGTCTATATGCCAGTTAGTCGTGAAATCAACAAACGGTTTGAGCACCCAGCTCAGCATGCTTAAATAGTATTCCCACACTTTCGATTAGTCACATAACTCACATACTGTAAATGTTATATTTTTCTAACAGTAAGGCAGTAAGTTACAGTAGCCTAAGTTGTTCTGTCACCTCAGTTTTTGTCTGGCTTTCTAGGGGAATAGTAAGGCTGTTCCCTTCTCGTCCACATGGCATTTTCACCGAATGTTGTTCCCAGTCTAAGGGATTACGGCTAGGATCTAATTTGCCTTGTATTAAAATTGTAATTGTGAAGGAGGCTCTGGGGATCTTGTCACGTTCATTCGAAAAGGATCAAGTTTCGCCCCTAATTCAATTGCGGAGTAAGGAGTCCCCTTGGTAATTCCTGAAAAAGTGTTCAGTCTAGATCTCGAGTCTCTAGGTTTCACAATGAAGTATCACAATGAATGTATAATGAAGTATCGTATCTGCTCGAACAAAATCAATTTTTTAGTCGACTTACTTGAGGCATATTCTCGCCGTTCCCCGAGGACTCCACTTGAGGAGTCCCTGCGTTTTTGTTTGTCCCGAGGACTCACTCCCCGTATACTCCCCGTATTCATCCGTCATCAAAAAGGACTCCCTATCATATTCGGAGGGGAATCAGTTTTTGCTGGTGTTGGTGCATGTAAAATTAATTAAAAAGAATGAGAATAAACAACACCAAAAATAAAGTGGATCCAGACTAGTTTTGTCAGCTGCACATTTTTTTTTAAGAACAAAATCTATTTTAGAAGAATTCTCCGTGTTTTGTTGTTTTCCGAGGCGGAGTCCGCGTGGAGTGACTCCATCTATTCTAGCCGTTCCCTTCGATTCCCCGAGGAGTCCTCGGGGAACGGCGAAAATACGCCTTTGGTCTAGATTACAACAAGACCAAAGGTTTCGATGGGATCCCAAAAAGTCAATATTTGATCCAGACAATTGGGTCTTGTCTTCGCCAGACTCCTTGAACGCTTTTACTATTAAAACTCAGAAATAGATTAAGGCCAAATAGCTAATCATCTGAGAAAACAAAGTTCCGATATGGATTCAGCATGTGTGTTTAACTTATAACACATTTTCCGGCTCCAGTCGGGTTCCGATCGAACTATATGTCCGGTCGAACACACGGACATTTTTATACACGGACTCAGCATTTCTTCTTACCCCTAAATCGGATATCTAATCAACTAAAACAAAAAATTTAAATTTTTCCGGTTTTGGCCGGACTCCCGGCGAAGTACTTGCCCGGGTAGAAAATTGTTTTCACACAAGTGTTCAGCATGTCTTCTTACCCCTAAATCGAACATCTAAGCAACTCCTATAAAACTTTTACTTTTAACAAACTTTCCGGCTTTGGCCGGATTCCGGGCGAACTACTTGTCCTGAGAGAAAATGGTTTTCACCGTCGTGTTCAGCATGTCCTCCTACCCCTAAATCGAACATCTAATCAACTTCAAATAAAACTTTTACTTTCAACAGACTTTCCGGTTTTGGCCGGATTCCGGGCCAACTACTTGTCCGGCACAAAAATGGTTTTCACCATCGTGTTCAGCATGTCTTCTTACCTCAAAATCGAACATCTAATCAACTTCAAATAAAACTTTTACTTTTAACAAACTTTCCGGTTTTGGCCGGATTCCGGGCGAACTACTTGTCCGATGACAAAATGATTTTCACCATCGTGTTCAGCATGTCCTCCTACCCCTAAATCGAACATCTAATCAACTTCAAATAAAACTTTTACTTTTAACAAACTTTCTGGTTTTGGCCGGATTCCGGGAGAAACTACTTGTCCGATGACAAAATGATTTTCACCATTGTGTTCAGCATGACTTCTTACCCCATAATCGACTATCACAGTATCTGTTTAAAAATATTTAATTTCCCCTTAATTTAAACCCCCTCCCCCACCCTTAAATGTGGGGCTACAGAGCCCATCTACGAACTTGACCTTACTCTTGACCCAAAGAATCCTCACACCAAGTTTCATCAAAATATCTCATTCCCTTCGAGAGTTACAGTGCGCACAGACGGACGGACGGACAACTTTTGTGATGTCATAGGTATCCCTCCACTTACTTTTGGGATCCCAAAAAGGCACATCCAGAGAACATGACCACTGTACCACCCAAGTTCAGTTCCAACCGTCCGCATACGTGTCCTAAACTTTCTAGGACTTTCCCTCCAACTCCCACCACCGTGGCAAGATTGACATATGAATGGCATGTCAAGGGGATTTGCTCCTTTAACTCATCTAGTTTCGCACGAATCGGATCACCCGTTCGTAGCGATGACGTGTTAGTTACATAAGATCCAGGACTGCCCCCTCCCACTTCTCACGAACGATCTGGTCCGGAAAGGAAGGTTTCCCAGAGCACTGGGTCGAGCCTTTTTGTGTACATGGCAAGTTCCATCGTTCTAGTTTATGTGTAAGTACCCGAACTAACAAAAGTTCGGCAAACTGAGGGACAGACCAACAGAGGGACAGACATTACAGTCGCTACATGGCCCTTGAGACGAAAGAGTGATAACAACAGTAATATATTACAATAATCCCCAAGACCAACGAACATGTTGCAGAGAAACATGGCGAACCCACAGTCTTACTTGAAGTCTTTGCTCTGCGACAAAATCAGTGGCGTGGTTACGTGTCTAGCGGCGAAGTTCTTCGCAGTAAAAGGGTACGCCCCCCACACAAACAATTATGGGTAGCGTTCCAGCAACTTATTATTAGTTACTTATTATTAGTTACTGCCGTTCCAGAGCCCGCCGTAATAAGTAAATTGGCTCCTCCCACCGCGAGCATCATAAGTGATAATAACTATCAGTTCTGCAGAAACTCTCGTAAGAGTGATGACGAATGTTGGCGTTGTTATTATTTTCGTTCCAGAGAGCGTGATAACTACCACAATACGGCGCTCGCCCCTCTTCTTATCTTCCTAACTTGTAATAAGTTCACTGGAACGCTACTATGGTAGCCGAGTGGCTAGGGCGGTGGTCTTTGCAGCGGGTCGAAAAGGGACAGGAGTCGTCGGAAGGCTGGACGATCAACCACTGATTGCACTCATCCGCCAGACGCAGTATCACTGATTCAGTATCACCTGCCCTCTTTGCGAACGGAAATCTTTCGCGCGGTCAATATCCTGTGTTCCTTCATTTCCTATCTAGTCATCTCGAAAGAATTACCAGACTGGTTATCAGGCGGAGATGAGATTCTTGGGTTACTTTTTCAGACGTATACTGACCCCCCACTACAAAGGTACAGCTGGGATTCTCTCCTGATTCCAACGTTTGAGAAATTGCTTGTCATAATCCGAATATTAATCTTCAGCGTTGCTCCTAGAATTTCAATAGACAGATGTGCTTCCAACATTCAAGGCAGCGCTTGAGACCTTGAGAGTCCAGATCCAAACTGAACGCTCGTTCAGCAATTACCTAGGAGATTCCTAATTTCGTAATTAAACCAGAGTCGAAACTCGATACCTCTCGAATGAACGCGATAAGGTCCCCAGAGTTTCCTCGCAATTAAGATTTTAATACTAGGCAAATTAGATCCTAGCCGTAAACCCTTGGACTGGAAACAACATTCTACAAGAAATTGAAAGTGCCACTTAAACTATAGAAAGGAAACAAATTTACTTTCGGACTAGGAAGCATGAAAAAAATCGAGGCGAGAGAAACAATTGCTATGCTTTACGTTTACAATTAATGGTATTTACACTGTGCTATTAATAGATGTGGGAAAGTAAAATTTAAAATATGTACGGCTCTGGGCTTGCAACCACTGCTCGGAATCCAGCGGAGAGAAATAATGTGCTGATTATACACATAAAATGCAGGATGTACAAATATAATGAGATTAGAGCTTCGCTGAATAAAGCCCAGCTGTAAAGACAACTAGGAATGATTTCTACCACGCTCCAAGATTTTCCCGGTTTCTAGAAAAATCGATTGCGTTTCCTTCTATCTTACAAACAGTTACGGGAGTCCCTTGTTGATTTTTTTTTTTTTTTTTAAGCAATTTGCAAATATGACTCAACTTTGCTCTGTCAAATCGTCTGGTATCTTTCCCCAGCAGCTAGCACTCTGGCAGTGAACTTGTTTGCCCTTTTTTAATAAGAGAATATACAAAGCTTCTCGCTAAAGCGGGACAATGAATATCAAACTCTCACTCCTGAAGCATACTGTGGGGAGCAACACACGTAAAAAGCGATATATTTATTAAAGTCAGAATTATACTGGATGGCGGTTAATAATCAGCTATCGAAATCGGGCGAGGCTATACTATGAATCGCCCAGTTGTTCGAGCAGATTTGCTTCAAGTTGGAATCAAGCATCCTTTTGTTTCGTTATTGGTATCTATGTCTAAAGTAACGAAAGGTGTGGTCAGGGTTGCCAGGCAGTATCCAGGGATATTGTTCCAGATATAGGGGTGAAACAGGGATGTTGTCGAGGCTGTACATTACTCATTATATTGCTCTTTCCAAACTCATTGTAAAATTGTCTTGCCCTCCTAAAGACACCTCCACACTGTAAAAAGTATCTCCGATTAAGGATTAAAGTTAACTGCAGTATTTGCTGCTGGTGTTATTCTTAATTCTACGGAGCAGGGGCGAGACGTATGGGGTTGGGGGACGCTATGTTGTCGGCCAGTCGGTAGAAAATAATAACCGAGTCGGCGCGAAGGCGCGGTAGGTAGTAAGACAAAGCAAGTAGATCGATTCAGTCCTTTGATTTTTATGCGAAAATAAAGAGATTTATTAGAAATGTAAAAGAGTAAAAGTACTGGTTCCCCACGGATCAAGGCTAGACCACTGTTCCGCTAAGATATGAAATAATTTAATATTAACTTAACATGCAATTTTGCCCTCAAATCAAAGCTCTAGACGACTTCAAAATTAACTTTCACTTTTATGAAATTTATGGGTTGTAGAATTCCGGACGAATTACTTGTCTGATGAAACAACGAAGTTCAGAATCGGATTCATCGTTTATCTTTACTCCTAACTCGAATCTCTAATCGAATTCACAAAAAAACTTATTACATTTTTTGATGGTGGAAAACGGATACGCCAGCTGAATTTTATTGGTGCTATATTTCGATATTTCTATAGCTATATTTCTATAGAGCTATATAACTTATTACTTTACCAAATTCCTGTTTTGGCCGGATTCAGACGAGCTACTTATCTGTCAAGGAAATGAAGTTCTAAGCATGTCTCCTTACCCCTATATCGAATCCTTAATCGAGTTCAGAAAATAACTTTTAATTCTACAAAATTTCCGGTTTTGGCCGGATTCCGAGTTAACTGCTTGTACGGCAAGAAAATACTGTTCAAAACTATATTCAGCATGTTCCTTACACCAATACCGGAAATGCAATCGACTAGAGAAACAACTTCTGAAAATTTCCTTTTTTTCCGGATTTCCGGTGAACTACTCGTTCGCCATGATGTGTGTTCGACAGGAAAAAAAAGTCCAGCTATGGATTCACCACGTCACCTTACCCCTAAAACGACTATTTCATTAGCTTCGAAACATATTTTATTTAATCCATTAATTTGAAACCCCCAAAAAGATTGGCCAAGCGAAAGCCTGCTGAATCAACCGGCGCCAACGGAACAACCCGATATACTAGACGAGCCTTCATCACGCTAGCACTAAGCTCTGATCCACCATCTACAGCCGAAATCACCAGTGCCCTGACGAAGCTGAAAAAAACGGCAAGTCGCCCGGAGAAGACCGTATCGCATCTGAAATGCTGAAGTGGTCAGTATTCGTCTGCCCAACAGTTTGGATGACACTCTTTAACCTGATACGGGAAACCGAAAAGGTAGACAAGGAGTACTCTCATAAAAATCTTTAAATGAGCGATTCCACTAAGCGTGAAAACTGGCGAGAGGTCAGTCTGCTCTCCACAAGCTCCTTGCCACCATCTTGCTGAACCGCATACAGGCAGCAGTCGACAAACACCTCCGTGAGTGCAGAGGAAAAACTCTATCTGGTCTTCACAGACATCGAAAAAGCCTTTGACTCCATCGACCGTGCTACACTCTGGAGAGTGCTACGCTACTATGGCATACCGGACGAACTAGCATACCTGATAGCATCTACGACGACACGGAATGTTGCGTCCCAACCCGCGACAGGGCACCAAGTACTTCCGAATTATGACAAGGTTGTACTCTCTCTCCGCTGCTGTTCGTCCTGATCATCGACTATGATCATGTGAAGGATACGGCACTGACATCGGGATGGCAAAAAAGTGGGAGACTTGGACTTTACCGATGACAACAGCCTAATGTAGACTTGGAAAACAAGCTACAGGACTTCCTCACAAGGACCAGTGAAACAGCTCAACTGTTCGGATTGAAAATATACATTCCCAAGAGTTTGGCGTGTAGCGGAGCAGGTTGCTGAATTCGGATATCTCGGCCGTACAGTTGAAAATACTGGAGCTTCTGCAAGGGATGTCCGGCTAAGACATGGACAGGTCAGCGGTGTCTTCAATCGGCTAAAGAGGATACGGAGGAGCAAGAAGTACTCCCTTAGACTCAAGCTGAGGCTTTTCAGCAGCTACGCTCTCTTCATACTTCTGTACGGATCCGAGAAGTGGCAGCTCAGCCAACAGCACGAGAAACATCTTCTAGTCTTAGAAAACACCTGCCTTAGGCGGATCTTAAACACACATTGGACAGAAATGGTCATAAGCCTGGCGATTAACCAGGCGACTGTGCAACCCCTTATTACTGAAGTCATCAAGATCCGCCACTGCAGGTATCTGGCCCATACAATCAGGATGGGAAGCACCAGACTCCCCAGCCCTATCCCACAATGTCATCCGGAGGGATCCAGAGGAGACCGAAGAACACTCTTCGCCGTACCTACCAGTCGGGTCTCGACAATATCAACGCGTCTATCCAGCCCAAAAGTGAAGAGGTATGAACAGAGGCCCTTATAAGAGACGACTGGCGGCTCTTCTTGGATGCCCTAAACGCCTCTGGGGGAGCTCTAAGGTCCCCCCCCCCCCTCAGCAGATCTAGGGCTACAGGGCTCATCTACTAACTCGACCTGTACTTTGACCCAATCGATCCTCACCCCAAGTTAGAGCAAAGTATCTCTAACCCTTCGACAGTTATCGTGCTGACAGACGGACGGATTTTATGAAGCCATAGGTATCCCTCCACTTACGTTTGGGGCTCCCAAAAATCAGAGTTAAGGGGAGACAAGTAGAAAACAGCCGAAACGGTTTTGCCTCAGCATCGATTTCGGTGTTAAAACCTATTCTCCTATACGTACTAGACCACAGCGAGAGAAATCCCAAACTAGCCCCTGTGGCCCCTCTCCAAGAAAGATACAGAAGGAGTTTTGTTCCAGAATTTGCTGAGTTGTACAACAACCGATAAGTTGGTCCTTTTTAGTGTTTTGTTTTCCTTCGTGACAAGACTATAGAGTGTTATGTTATTATCATTTTCTATGACGAAAAGGTCAAATTCGGCAGTAACGCTGTGACAGCTACTTTTGAAAAAAATTGTTCTATTCTATTCTAAGCTCTGAGAAACTCAGCCAAGTTTCAAAGTAGCCGCGTACTTTGCAATACTGTCATCTAGCTATTGACCTCTGCTTTAACGTACAAAATAATACATCATACCTTCGTAGGTGTTAACCGCCTCCAAGTTCATCACATGCCTGATGACATGATATTCGTCAGAGATTCCGTTTCCACCCAGCATATCTCTGGCTGTACGAGCGATGTCCAATGCTTTTCCGCACGAATTTCGTTTCAACAGAGAAATCATTTCCGGTGTGGCCCTGAAAGAATACACAAAATGTACACAAACATAGGCTTTTTTGTCGAACTGTGGTACATCTGTTTCTAAAAGGTTCAACGTTCACACACTGAACTGAACTGTGTGACTAGGTTACTGCTTTTCGGTTGGATACACTCTCTGAGTGCCACTCGTGCTTTGCCCTCTGCCGGGAGTATTTGTTAATTTACCTGTGTACAATTAATGAAAATAATAAACGAACCTGAACCTATTAACACACGCTTCCACACCCTGGTGTTAAATGTTACGAGAATATCACACAAAGATTTGTGAGTTTAACACAAGAACATGTGTTATTTATTTATTTTTATCAATATCTGACAGTATGGCATGATAGGACCCGAAAACGTATTAAAGGTTAACTTCAGATATCGAGGTTGATATCGGAAAATAACACCGAGACGGTCATTGAAAATAACCTATCCGAGCCGAAGGCGATATTTTTAAATGGCCGTCGAGGTTGTCATTCTGATATAAACTGAGATGAGAGTATGTTAACTATTATAACTTTTTCGAACAGAATATGTTTATAGGTAGGACTTGTTCTTCTTTTGTTGTACTTATTTGCTACTTTTGTAGGAAATTTTTGTTTAGTGAAATGGCAACTCTAGCCTACTATAAAAAATATAGAAATGACTACTGTTGTGACCCGTGGATTTCCGTTTATAGCAATACAATCCTTATCCAACACCATCTTTTTCATTCGTGGCGAAGCAGAGTTCATCTAGCGGCGGACTCGATAGATAGAATTAATCAAGGCGTGCTCTTAGAGAGATAGAATCACTTGATCTGGTGTTGCCACTAGTTGCAGAATTCTGCGATTTGTCATACTTTTCGTTTCGTCGACAAAGTGAGCAAGAACTCTGCGACCGGTTCCTTATCAGTAAATACAAATGAAGCATAAAAGTTGAGGCGCCTCATTATGAAGAAGATAAAGCGAGATTCCTCGTTGATAGTTGGTGAAAAGGACCAAGTTTCGTAGGTACCAGAATGTTTTTTTCCTGGTCAAAAGTCACAGGTTCCGTCAGAGAACGTGGCAATACTGAAGTTTTTATTAATGGACTGTTTAATCAGAGCAACATCAAGAAAAAAGACTGGTAATTGCACAATGGCTGCCTTTTGGAGAGTACATGAAAATAAGTTGAAGTAAGCTGGAAGCAATGTTATTTCAGTTGACATAACTACATAAGTTGTATTTTCACTGCGAACGTGATTGGAACAAGGTATGGACCAGGTGGTTGGCTAGAAAAGCAACATTTTCTTTCGGTTTTGAACATTTTTTCTCTTGTTTTCAGTGTTTTTTTTTCTTTATTATTTTTTTGTTTTCATTCTGAAAGTAATGCCTTTTATTTATTTTGTTAAGGTCAGGCTCTGTTTGTCATTAGTTGGGTAAAAGTGCTCGATGAACTGCTGCGGAGGTTGATACGGCTTCGTATCATCCTCTCTGGAGGCTACTACGATATCATATCAACCTCTCCAAAATTTATTGTCAGAATATAACTACCTGTGGGACATCGGAAGATATACATTACATATCTCTTCGAGAAAAGTTATAATCGGATATTCTTAGGGAACTACTAATTCACCAACAGCAGACTTATTTTACAGTAATTGCGCGAGATTAGAACCGTCCGAATCTAAATAACGTCTGAAGCAACATAAGGCAGGCTACTGTGTCATGCATTCCAAAACATACTCTATGCCCCCCCCCTCCCCCTTCCCCGCCTCCACTGAAAAAGAGTCAGGGCGTGGGCGTCCGATAAGCATCACAGGACAAAGAAGAGGTAAAACCCAAAGAAATAATCGACAAAAAGTTACGAAAGGAGAAATGTCGAGAGGGTAGGATATTGATTCCCAACGAGGTCATTTCTCACGCATGGTGAAAGTGTTAGAGTTTACTCGAAACAGCTGTGGGCAAAACTTCAGCTGAAGAACTTTCCATCGTAGCCTACGACCTACCTATTGTGACTGTGTTCTCCTTCTACATTATTTTTTTGTCAAAATTTATTTACCCAGATTAGGTTGCAACTAGAAAAGGAATTGACACTGAAACGGACAACAAATACTGACAGTGCTGTTCTGGTTATGCCCCTGATTAAGAAACGGTAAACAAACAACGAAGTTTTGTAGGGTTTTGTTCTTCTCATTAGTTATAGTTAGTATATTCTACTAGTTAATCACATTATTGTACAAGTTCAAATTTATCTTCCCAGTGAACTCCCACTATCTTTAAATACACATTAACCTCAAACCACTGCAGGAGCGCAGAAAAGAGCTAAGCATCGACTTTGGTTCAGCCATGGCATCTCACCCTCTCTACCCCAAATCCTCCAAGAAAGTCGATTTTTAAAATAAACTTTCTATCAATCTATCAAACTGTACTGAATTGGTTAGACTGCCTTATTAATGCAAAGCCTTACCGGGACGGTTGATTAAGGCTTGTAGCGGAATGGCTCCGCAACAAGTATACCACCTTTCCATACTACACAATCATAAGAGATGCACTTTCAGGATACCGAAGACCGTCAATCCGACATCTAGGGAATGGGTTTGAGTATTCGAGAATCCCTTAAATGTCTTCGAGGAATCCGTGTTCGTATTCGAGAGTCGATAAAAAGTCTTTGAGATTTATTTTTAAGTCTTCGAGAAAAGATAAAAAGTATTTGAGAATGTTTTAAAAGTATATGACATTTAAATTGAAATTAGGTATTTGAGAATGACATAAATGTATTCGAAAATAACAAAAATGTATTCGAGAATTTAATAAAAAAAAATTTAGTTCTCGAATGTACTTTTGTCATTCGCGAATACATCTGTGTTATTCTTGAGCTCTTATTCCAATTTAAATGACGAATATTACAATACATTTGCGACGTATTCCATTCCATAGACATCGATCAATTTCTTAGCGCAAAGGCGGCGACAAACGACGGGACTAATTCCTTCACCATCCTCTGAGCACACAGACAGATTCTCCTGCTCCTCGTCCTATCTCTAAGCCCTATGATCCCAAAACAAAAAACAATAGACCGAACTAATCCCTCCAATCTCCGCAATCCTTTCCCACTAATACACGATCCAATTCCTGGCAAGTTAACCGGCTTTTGCCCACCCATTAAGGCCCGTCCAACAGACCTGACGGCTCTAACTCTATTTTGCCAGGGGTCAAGGGGACTCAATCTGGAACGCTTCCGATTGGATGCAGCGTCAACTCAAGCGAGAACACCACAGTCCATGAAGAGTGGGGTCCCTGAACAAAAGAAAGGAAATTCGACTGGATAGAATAAGGTCTGGGATCCAAACAGATAGATACAGCTGTGGAAGTTCCGATCTGGGAAGGGAAAAGTGGGTCCGGTCAAGAGTGACGTACATAGCGGATTTTCGTATGTCACATCCGTGGTCTACTGCTCGGCAATGTGGGGGTATTAAACTATCTATTTATTATTCTGGTAAAATTTCTATCTGTCGAAAGTCTAGAGAAGTTGAGAAGTCCCCGCGTTTTTGGGATCCCAAAACGGAAGTGGAGGGATACCTATGACCACTTTATGTATGAATGTGAAGGACTGAGTGATTTAAGGGTCGAAGTATTTGGGGTGGGAATTACCAGGGAGGAGTGGCTATTAGAAACAAGAGCTGGAAGCTTATATGGCACTTCAAAGCTGGGTCAGATGGAAGGGATGGTCAAAAGGTTCATCCTGATCGCTCAACTCTATGCGTGTCACAAGATGTCCAGTTCTCCCCTCCGCCCCCCCCCCCCCCCCTCCCAGTTCATCGGATCCAGTCCGGACTTTAAATGGGAAATGCTGAGACATCAGGTCTGTCAAGATATTAAGTTTCGTTAAGATCTGATAACCCATTCGAAAGTTATGCATGCTACGAATTTCCAGATTCTGCCGTCTTCCCCTCCCCCCAGGATAGTAATATCGGGCAAGTGACTGTTTCCAAGTTAATCTGGTCGGGTTCCTGAGATGCCTGCCAAGTTTTATCGTCCTAGCCAACCTGGAAGTATATTAACTACGGATCGCCGGAATTCCGGAACCCCCTCTACCTCCCCCCACAGTGTCCGAATCCGGTCCAGTCCTGTCAGTGATGTATCTAGAGCGTGTGTTTGTTCTTCGCACCGAGTTTCATCCCGATCGCTCCACTCTGAGAGTTTCACAAGATTTTCGGTTCTCCCCTCCGACTGCCCCCCCCCCCCAGATTCGTCGGATCCTGCCCAGACTAAAAATGAGACATCTAAGACGCGAGATCTTTCCGGATATCAAGTTTCATTAAGATCCACACCCGGAAGTTATGCATGTCCCTATTTTCCGGCTTCCGCCACCTCCCCCTCCACCCCCCACGATGTTTGGATCGGGCAAGTGACTATTTCCAAGTTAGTTTGATTGGGTCCCTGATACGCATGCCAAGTTTTATCGTCCTAGCTCACTTGGGAGTTCATTAACTACAGATCGCCGGAATTCCGGACCCCTCCCCTCCAACTCCCCCCACAGTGTCCGAATCCGGTCCAGTTCTGTCAGTGATATATCTAGAGCTTGTGCTTGTTCTTACCACCAAGTTTCATCCCGATCGCTCCACTCTGAGAGTTTCACACGATTTCTGGTTCCCCTCTCCTACTCCCCCCCCCCCCCCAGATTCATCGGATCCAGTCCGGACTCAAAATGAGACATCTGAGACACGAGATCTTTCCAGATATTAAGTTTCATTATGATCCGATCACCCGTTCAAAAGTTATGAATGTCCCTATTTTCCGGATTCAACCCCCTCCCCCCTCCCCCCACGATGCTCGGATCAGGCAAGTGACTATTTCCAAGTTATTTTGGTCGGGTCCCTGATATGCCTGCCAAGTTTCATCGTCCTAGCGTATCTGGAAGTACCCTAACTCGCAAACACCGGACAAACCGACCGATCAACGGAAATGTGATCGGTATATGGCACTTGGCCGGAAGGCCAGTGCCATAAAAACTGGAAGCACAAATATGGAGGATATCCATAAGGTGGCCAGATTCCTCCGTGTTGGTTTGTCCCATAGAGAGCGATTTTTGTAGTTTGTAATGTTTTCTTTTTCTTTGTTGCTATGACCCCAAAGGTCTTTTCGTGCAATAAATTCATTCATTCATTTATCGTAAAAGTTGTCCGTCCGTCCGTCTGTAGCACGATAACTCTCGAAGGGAAAGATATATTTTGATGGAACTTGGTGTGGGGATTTTTCGGGTCAAGGGTAAGGTCAAGTTCGTAGACGGGCTCTGAGCCCTATATTTAGGGATGGGGGTTGAAATTAAGGGACAAACAAAATATTTTTAAACAGTTAATGTGATAGTCAATTATGGGGTAAGAAGACATGCTGAGCACGATGGTGAAAACCATTTTCTCGCGGGACAACTATAGTTGTTCGTCCGGAATCCAGCAAAAAACGGAAAGTTGGTTAAAAGTAAAGTTTCATTTAAAGTTGATTAAATATTCGCTTTCACGGTAAGAAAACATGGTGAACATGATGGTGAAAACCGTTTTCTTGCCGGACAACTAGCCCGCATGGAATCCGGCCAAAACCGGAAAATATGTTAAAAGCAAAATTTGTATCTGAAGTTGATTAGATGACAGATTTAGGGGTAAGAAGAGGCACTGAGTGTGTACATGACAATCATTTTTTACCCGGACATATAATTAGTCCAGAATTCGGTTGTAACCGGATTTTTTCAAGTCAAAGTTTTATTTAAAGTTGATTAGATGTTCTTTGTACGGATAGGGAGATACGCTGGATTTGTTTCTGAATTTTCTTTTTTTGCTGGACTAGCAGTTTGCTCGGAATTTGGGCGAAATCGAAAATTTGGCAGAAGTAAAGCAGGAGGTTTCGATCAGTATCGTCAAAATGATTTGGCTTATAGATAGGTTTATAATAAGCCTACCTACCATTAGATTTTCTTTACAGGGATAAGGAGATACGCTAGATTTGTTTCTGAATTTTCTTTTTTTGCTGTACTAGCAGTTTGCTCGGAATTTGGGCGAAACCGGAAATCTGGCAGAAGTAAATCAGGACGTTTCGATCAGTATCGTCAAAATGATTTGGCTTATAGGGGTATATCTCAACTTGGGTTTCTCTGATGATTAGCCTGGAGAAGACTGGATCTGGCGAAGACAAGACCCAATTGTCTGGATCAAATATTAAATTTTTGGGATGCCATCGACACCTTTGGTCTTGTTGTTTGTGCCGGGGACTCATTCCCCGTACTTTCGCGAGTCGGTGGGGAATGCTCCGATTATCATCACCATCATCAAAAAGGACTCCCTTTCAGACTTGGAGGGGAATCGATTTTTGCTGGTGTTGGTGCAATACAAAATTAATTAAAAACAATCAGAATAAACAAAACCAAAAATAAAGTGATCAACTGCATATTTTTTTTTCGAAAAAAAAATCCCGTTTTGGAAGCATTCCCCGTGTTCTCTCTATTTTATGTAGGCTACGCGGAGTCCGCGTGGAGTGACTCCCTCTATTCTCACCGTTCTTTTCGACTCCCCGAGGAGCCCTCGGGAAACGGCGAGAATACACCGAAAGTCGCAAGAACATCAATCGCAGAAACTAGCGGAGCTTTCCAGGACGCCAGATTCGCCCTTTGTTATTTTTACTATCTTATCTTGCAAAATGTTTTCTAGTTTCTGGCTAAACCAATCAATCAATCAAATGTATTTACAAATAGCTTAAAGCTAGAAAAGGAACAAAATATTTCCGAAATACAAAAAAACGAAACAAATTAACTAATACACTTCAAGATATGACCAGAAATAAATGATGGGAAGAAACTATGTAAAAATTGGATAGGTAGAAAACTGATTGCCAGTGTTCATCTCGGACCAACGTTACCAAACAACGTTACCCGACTCCGACAAAAAGCAGCATACCTCCAATAATAAATCCAAGATACTCCATAACAACGACGGTCCCACGTGCGAACAAATCCGTAATTACTATCTCCAAGGAATACCTTTCTTGATCCATCTTCTGAGAAGAAAAGACGTTAACAGAAAGCATACAAAGATTTGGTTGATGGAGCAATACTTTTGTTTTCCTAGTCCACGAATTTCTGCTCAGTGATGAAGATGGTAAGAGTCTAACTTCTGTGGCTTTCACAGAAGCCAGGCCGGATTAACGAATACGATATTGCACTTCGGAAAGCTTAATAGAACTCTTGCCTGGGTCCGAAAAGGATGGTTTTCTTTTGTCCTCACCCGCACACAGACTACAGTAATGTGAAGTGAAGCGGGATATATCTATGGTGCGAGGTTTAATTATTATCCTTGGACCAATCGAGAGAAATGTCTACGTCCCACCCGATCTACAATACTCTATGTGACTAAGTCCAAAACACGCCAATGATCCTCAGGAAGAAGGAGTAAGCGTCTCCGTAACGACTCAAACTCAAGACCCAAATCCTGTGTCAAGCAATCACGACGATCTTTGGGAGCAGCTGTGACACCACTTCTTTCTTTCTTCCGCTGGGTACCCCGAGAAGCCGGAGATTTTGCATCGACAAGTAGAGATAGTCATCAAGAGTATAGAGGTAAGCTTATACGTCCCTCATAAAATCCGTTGACGAATTGCAGCCAGACGCGCTATAGGAACAATAACAATCACACTTGATATCTTGGTACAAGTTATCTGAAGGGTGAATACGCGATTAAGGCTTCCGCTTCATACCGAGTCACGTATTAGCCTCGTGGAAAAGTCAGGCAGCACTCAGCACTGAAGTCGGATGCCAGAAATGACAAACGTGATGGCGCTTGACAGAACAGAGTTGGGTAAAGCAAAAATAGAGGAAGAGGCATTTTAAACTTTCAATTTTTTCAATTTATTTGATAATAAAGCAAAACATATCTCTCGTGGGCAGAGCCCAAATACGATGTTTTTGTAGTCATAAACAGAGATAAAATAAGTTGTAAACAGATAATGATAAATGCTAAAGATCATTGTACTGCTTTACGAAGCTAGGCACAAAGCTTCTACTGTAGCGCATAGTGTTACAGTAGATTGGGGTCAGTTTGGGAACCTTTTCAGCCACTTCTCAGAGGGGGCGAGATCTTACAGTAACAAAGGGTGGGGGAAGGAATGAACGGTACATGGGGTGCTGGGGAAGGGAGGAGCCAAAGTTGCGGCATAGTTTTCCGCGGCGGGAAGAAAGGGATTCAATTTTAAATTCTTTGAGGTAAAAAGAGTATGGTAGGGGGGAACCGGCATAGATAATTTGCAGCGATCTCTTCTGAACTCGCTCTATTGTATCAGTTTCACCTTGGGTAAGAGCAAAGTGCCAAACCGGAAAAGCATATTCGACTAACGGTCGAATGAAAGAGCAAAACATTAGCTTTAGCTTGTCCTTAGGAACCCGAAACCTTTTCAGTGTTTTTAGCATTTGAATTGCGCTGTCAGCTTTCTTTACAATTGTCTTTGTATTTTCATGCCATGAAAGGTCAGAAGAGATCACTACACCTAGTAGCGTTGTTTTATCACTGATGAGCCCGGGGTCGATAGGAGGTTCGAAAGACGGGCGACTTTTTCTAAGAAAAAAAAAGGTCGTAACCGAGCACTTATCTTTATTCACGACCATATTCATTTCAATCGCTTCTGAGGTAACCTGGTCGGTGAAGCCGCCAGCGTTACTTTTCAAACCCTCAGATACGACTTCCGCTAGGGACAAATCGTCAACGTATTTCCATCTATCCTCCAGCCCAGCAGCAATTTCATTTATGGAGGAGGAACCACAGCGGACCGATCACAGTTCCTTGTGGAACTCGACAAAAAAAACTGGTCAAGAAGTTGAAAAATGGCCTTTATACTTTACAGTTTGCTCTCTATTTGTCAAGAAGCTCTTGATGATTTTGACGATGAAATCAGGTATATTTTTTTCCGCCATTTTTTCTAAAAGAATTTTATGGTC
This sequence comes from Branchinecta lynchi, assembly GCA_023053575.1. Taxonomy (NCBI): domain Eukaryota; kingdom Metazoa; phylum Arthropoda; class Branchiopoda; order Anostraca; family Branchinectidae; genus Branchinecta; species Branchinecta lynchi. Next base: position 4,804,327 of record JAKZAP010000013.1, on the reverse strand, counting down.
AACAAGGTCAAATGCCTTTTTAGAATCATTTGCAATTAAGTTTATCCATTTGCCAGGTTCATCTAGATGTTTTAAAATAAAATCAATCAAATTAACTAGGTAATGTACTGTAGAACACTTAGGAATGTTACCAAACTGCTTTCGATCAGTTACTTTTAAAAGATATTCTTTAAGCCATGTTGCAACAAAACTTTCGTAAATTCTGCTGAAAATTGATGTAACTGTGATCGGCCGTACACCAGAGAAATCATTAGGTGCTCCTTCTCTGGAATGGGGATGATAAAACCTTTCTTCCATTTCTTTGGAAAATAACCTGTTCGCGTTATGTTATTGTAGATTATCTGAAGGGGGAAAGCTAATTCTTTAGCAAATGCTTTAACGAGAACAACTGGAATATCAAAAGGAGCAACAGAAGTGCTTTTTAACTTGAAAGTTTACGGGTTACACTTGACAAAGAAATATCTGGCATTAAATTATCATTTGAAGGAGCAGTTTAATTCTGCGGAGGGTCTTCGGGTGGAAGAGGTGGGTAAGACTGCACAACTGCAGCGAAGTGGGCATTTAAATCATTCGCAGTTTTCTCTGGTGGCTCCTCCTTCATGAAGTCAACTGGTTGAGAACTCTTTCCAGTCAGACTTTTAACTTTACTGAAGAACTGCGAAGGCTTGGACTCCAAAAGATGATCCACCTCATTTTTGTAATAATTAGCCTGTGCTTCTTTTATTTTCCACTTAATTTCATTTGCCAATTTTTTTGCTTGCTCTTTTTGATCATCTCGAATACGGTGTAATTTACGCTTAATTAGTCGCTTTATTTTTGAATTTACATACGGTTTATCACTAGAAAAAAATTTAGTTTTACGCTCAGGGAAGCACTCAAGAAATTTTTCGTTAATTTTACCATGAAATTCCTCATCTTGGGAATCCAAGTCCTTCGCTGCCGAAATCAAAGTCCAGTTCTCCTCAGTAATCCAGTTTCCGAACTGCAACAGACCAGGGTCTCTGATTGGTCTAGAAGTAACCTCAGTTACCGAATATTGAATCTTTATTCTCTCAAAAGGGTTCCACTGGAGCATATAGTGGTAACTACCACCAAGTGGTGCTAGTTTACTCGGATTTTGATAATAGCAAGAAAGATTTTAAACATGTCTAGGCCAATAAAAAAAAAAAAAGCCAAACAAACTTGGATAACCCTAGGTTCACACAGACGTTCACACTGAGGCGATATCGGCCATCGCCGAGAATTTCGTCGCCAAAATGGGCGATTTCTGTTGCTTCGTCAGGCGATTTTCAATGTTAGGAAAATTCAACTTTAATCGAGCGACAGTACGATTTTATGCACGGAACAGCAACATGGACGACACTTTTGATGATTGACTTTCAGAAAAATTAATTATTTTTAATTATTTTAAGGGTTATTTTCAATTATTTGTCGCGTTAATTTCTGTTGCCGACGAAAATTCAGTGTTAACACCCAGGAGATAAAAATCTTCTCTCGCTGCGCTTGAAAAATCTCGTTCATCGCCGCGATTTGCACTGTGTGAACCTAGGTTAAATGTACACCAAGATGTAACGTGTCTTATTTCCTTTACGATAGCGCACCTAGCGGACAAAAAAGGACTAATCTAAAAGGAATTTTACGAAGAGCGTATTAGAGCGTTGCCTATCAGTGAATGATCGCCGAAGAAAAGACTAAAACCCATATACCAGGCAAAATTTACTGCAAAATAATTGCCAAAAATGTTTAATTCATATCCTGTCCGGCACGCTTCACTTTTTTTTTTTAAACGTCGCTGTAAAGTATGTGAGCTGCCACCTGGTTTCCTTTTCACAATTTACATCTTTTGCTAAATGGAACGTACCTTAACCAAGAAGATCAACAAAATTCTCAAACAGAAGGAGCATATTTATAAATCCAAAATAAAATAAAATCGCTGAAATTTCAACTTAAAAGTTCGTGCCAGGCCTACCCTGAAATAGTTGAATAGCTGATACCAAGTTTGTTATTTTTTCGTTTCCACTTGACAAGGGTAGTGAAACAGTAACGACTACAAAGAATGACTGCTACTTCCACAATATAGGCAACGAGCGAGACAAGCTTCAAGTTAAACCTGATATTAATCAGAATAAAGCTCTACAAGCAATCGTGTAATCGGCTTCCAAACAATAAGCACGAACTTCAACGACCCTTACTCCAGACTCCCTTGGCCCCCCCCCCCCCCCCCCCCGCCCCGGACAGATAAAACGGGGACACCTTTTATCTGAGCAACGGAGATGTATCAATCGAGGATCGGGACACAAAGTCCGGAGGAAATTGAAGCAACGGGACAACAACTGGTGCAGCGATGCGACAATAATCTGTCAAAAGATATTTCTAAGAAAAAGCGGCAAGAATCATTGCCTTCAGCAGGCCGATAGAAAACTAATGAGAGAAATGCTTTGGTTTCAGGGTTCACATCCAGATTTCAAATCTCCCAACACCCTAAATCGGACAGATTCCTTGTTTTCTTTTATTTACTTTTAATCACCTTTCTATTCAATCTCTTTCTATCTAGTTACGTCCGTAGACAGTTTCGAAAATGAAATTTCCTGGCAGTGTCCATTTTCTTGAATTAAAGAATCCAGAAAATGAAGAAACTGTAAAGAGCATCAATTCCCATACGGTATTTAAAGTTTAACCGAATACGGCTGGATACGACAGTCTAGTTACCCATCACTAATTCTCTTAAATAGGCTTGAAGGCCCCGATGAAAATGCGTTACTTCATTGCTCCGCTATTCAAACAATCGGTTATCACCGAAGGAACCTTTTCTTTCGGATTTGTGGCACCTCTCCATGCTTTTACCTCTATGCTTGAAATATATAGCAACTACAATAGTAAACGATTGCCAACAAAATGTTTTTCATTGTACTTTCTTCTGTACTTTTTTCTTTTGTTGTCTCGAAATTGGCGGAATAAAATCCTTCCATTCATTCATTCGTTTTGTTTCGCCACCCGTCATAGCGGTCTCTTTTCGAAAGTGACCTTACAATCTGGAACAGAACATTTCCTGAGTTTCGCTTCATTATCCATTGAAATGCACGCTATTGTTGTTATTCAAATTCTCCGCGGCGGCCTGAACTTTGGTAGCGTTTCAGTGAAGTTTTACAAGTTACGATGATAAGAGGAGGGGCGAGCGCCGTATTGCAAAGGTTAATTTCAGACATCGAGGTTGTTATACCGATATGAATCGAGATGGAGGTATGTTAACTATTATAACTTTTTCGAACAGAATATTTTTATAGGTAGGTCTTATTCTTCTTTTGTTGTACTTTTTCGCTAATGGAGGTAGGGAATTTTAGTTTAGTAAAGTAGCAACTCAAGCCTACTGTAGACCTAATAAAATGAGGTATATAATAATCTGGGACTGACTACTTTTCTACCAATATAGTATTTTACTTTTTGGCGATTCAGATGCCCTCTAGCGGTCAAAACCTACTACAGACCTAGTAAAATGACTGCTCTACGGGTCGTGGAAGTAAAAAGTAAACAATAAAACAAACCAAACGTGAAGGCTTCTGAGAAACAAGATAATTCCAGAACAAAGACAGTGATTAATGCTGAATAACTAGCCTTTGGAAAGCAAGGGATAGTAGCACATTGTTTCAGTTGACAAGCTGTATTTTCAGTGGAAATCTGATTATGTCAAGGTACGACCTATGGCAAAGGCTGGTTGTCTATCTATGAGAGTAAGATGTTCTGTCATTTTTTCAGTGCTAAATAACTAGCTTTTGGAAAGCAAGGGATAATAGGATGTTGTCTCAGTTGGAAAAGCTGTATTTTCTGTGGTAATCTGACTGTGACAGGCTATGACCTAGGGCAGACTGGTTGTCTAAGAGTGTAAATGTTCTGTCATTTTCAACATTTATTCTATTTCTTATTTTATTTTTTGTATAATTTTTTAAGTATTTTTGTTTTACTGAACGTATTTTTTTCTAATTAATTTTTTGTGAAAATTAAGCTTCTATTTTTTAGTATTTGAGAGAAAGTGCTCGATGAACTCAGTATTTAGGCAAAGTGCTCGACGAACTTCTGCGGAGGCTGTTACGGCTTCGTATCATCCTCTCTGGAGGATGATACGAGGTCGTAACATTCTCCACAAAAGTAATTGTCATAAAATAACTTCCTGTGGGACATAGGAAGATATGCATTTGCATATATGTTCGAGAAAAGTTATTGGTAGTTATCACGCTCTCTGGAACGAAAATAATAACAACGCGAACATATGTAATCACTCTTACGGGAGTTCCTGCATAACCGATAGTTATATAGGTTTATTAACTACATGATTATTCCGAAAGCTAGCCAACGGGGGCCACTACATTAGAAATAAAACTAAATACAAAATGAAAAAGAAAGAAAAAATGAAACTATAGAAGGCTTTTATGAATACATTTAGCATTAAGCATCGCTTATCGTCTTGAATCTCGTTTTTACGGCAACACTCGTCTACAGTCTATCCAGAGTATTATTTCTTTTTCTTCTTAGTATAATAATTTAATAATAATAATAATAATTTATTAATTATATATATTTGTTGATGGTATGTCCTGTAGGCTTTTGCAATAAAATACCAAAATATCATTTATTGGGTTTTACGCCTAAATAGATATCAGGCGAATCTATTCTGTTCAGATCTCTGTCACTTTTGTGTGCTTGCTTTACGCATCGCTAAAGGGGAAAGTTAAATTTGTTGCTCGACGTCTAATTCTTTCGAGTCACGTCAGACGTCAGAGCCTCGTTTTTGTTGAATGCTGCAGGTCCACTTCTCGGCCGATTCCGGACTGATTCTTTCTACAACCGTTTTTGCACTGCAGCGCTTCCGAAGAAGACGGCAGCGCTTCTCGAGAATCGCGGACTTGCTCACCGACCAAGTCCGTGCTTCCCTGCAAGATGCTGCAGCGCTGCCGCTTCAACCAAGAAGAAAGTGAATCCAAAAACGCATATTATGCAAAAGCAAAGAAGTGCTGCAGCAGCGATGCGGCAGCGCTATTGCAACAAAAGGAGGCTCAGATGAGTGTTGCCTCCATCCATGCGTTAGCAGTAGTACGTTTTTGATCGAAGTTTGAAGTTACCTTCAACCTCAAAGGTCTTTGTTTAATTACCGTCTTTGGTCGTCGGTCACAGTTTCTTCGTCCTTCAAACTCTGACCGTCGAACTTCGTGAGCTAGCAAGTTCGAAGTTTGCTTGAACCGAAGAAACGTCAACCGGGCAAGGATCGCCGGAATCGTAAAAACACTAATTACGCAAACGGTGAGTTCGACTAAACGGAAATTAAGCAAACGGCTTACTTAGACTTAGGTATTCTCGCGCCTAGTAGCGCATTAGGCGACAACTTCTGACCTCCAGGTGAGTCTATCTTGGGCAGCATTCCATAGTTCGGTCATCGTGGTCGAACCTGACTTGGCTTCTCTCTAGAGGTTTCTGGAAAATGTGGAGCGCTGCCTACCCTTTGCCCGCAGGCCTGAAGGTTTCCAGCACCAAGCGTCGTTGGGAAGTCTACCCTCAGCCATCCGCACCATGTGACACCCCTATCTCCATCTTCTCTCTATCAGGACATCTGTCACCAAGCGTTGCTCAGTTACAGCACGAGCCTAAACATTGGTCACTTTATCTGACCAATGGGATCTTGAGGATACACCTGAAGCAACCGGCTACACTAACCGCGAACAAAAACTTCGATCAAAACGCAAATAGTATCAAAATAAGCAAACTGACTTACAATCCTTTATCCTTGAGCCGTCCAACGTGCAAGCATGCCTGGAGGGCCAAAGAAATTTCCGTGACCATATCCGCCATCTTTTTCTGCATCAGCTGATTTGCCGCTAGAGGCTTTCCAAACTGATGGCGGTCGAGCGTGTACTGACGTGCTGTCGTTAGGCAAGCTTCGGCGGCACCCAAAGTGCCCCAGGAGATGCCGTAACGAGCGTTGTTCAAGCAACCGAAGGGGCCCTAAATTAGAGTGTTTAAAATGGACCTATAACCTAAAGTATTTCCCTTATCTTTACCAATAACGATGAAACCAACTGTCTGTCTAGTCTCTATCTCTTTAAACCAGTAGTTTTCCGGGTCATTGGCATATTCAATCTACCAAATTGCTTCTAACACGTTCCTTGACCGGTGAGACGTGAGTGAATCAAAATGCTCGGACGCAGTGGTTCGAACTCTTCTGACACTTACCCAACGAGAAAAAAGTCGCAAGAGAAAATGAAGAAACGGGGTTGTGTTCGTACAGGAGTTTTCGACGTTGTGTCGAACATTTCTGATTGGCGGCATTCAGCAAGTTACAGTCGTTTTACGGCTAATCTTTTTATGGCATTTGCCCTTCGCGACCGCGATTTCTTTCATCCGTCGGTCTGTGCGGGTTATCCTAGTTCGGGCACTTCCACATAAGCTAGGACGATGAAACTTGGGGCATTTCAGGGACCCGGAAAGATTAATTTGGGAATAGTCACTTCCTGAATGCAACCATTATGGGGGGAGTGGCGGAGGGGGGGCAGGAATCTTGAGGAAATTTATAACTTTTAAACGGGTGATCGGATCTTAATGCAACTTGATATTTCTCAGACGACCAACTTCAAACCCGGACCGGACCCGGTGACTTTAGGGGGAACTGGGAGGGGGAGCCGGAAATGTTGGGAAACGCTTCGAGTGGAGAGATCGCTTGAAACTTGGTGGAAAGATCAAGCACAAGTCCTAGATATATCGCTAACATAACCGGACCTGGTTCAGGCACTGTGGGGAAGTTGGAGAGGGGCCGGAATTCCGGCGATCCCGCAAGTTCCGTACTTCCTAATATACTAGGACGATGAAAGTTGGCAGGCATATCAGAGACCCGAAGAAGTCGTTTTCTGATCTGACCATCGTGGGGTGAGTGGAGGGATGGGGAATCATGAATCTAGTGGCCCACATAACTTTTGAACGGGTGATCGGATTTGAATGAAACTTGGCAAGTAGAATATCGTCTCATCGTCTCAGATGTTCCAAATCAAGTCCGGAGATGTTCCAATTCAAGTCGAGGGACCGGGATTGAATTTGATGGGAAGAACAGTATAAGCCATAGATATGTTCTTGAAAGAACCAAATCGTGTCGGGGCTTTTTGGGGGGACTTGGTGGGGGTTTCCCAGAATTCAAGTGATTGTGAGTTAGGATACTTCCAAATCTGCTAAGGACGATGAAACTTGGCAGGCATATTAGTAACCCGACCAATAGACTTAAGGACTTGACACAGTGGCCTAGAAAAACTTCCGTTCCTGGATCGACCATTTTTGGGGGAGTTTATGCAAGGCCAGAATCCGGAAATAGCTGAGTTCGTGGGAGTGGGAGGGGATCAGGAAACTTTGTGACATGCACAAAAAAAATACCAATGGGCCGAATGGGATGCAAGTTGGAGAGAACAGGCTCTATGCGGCATAAGTTTGTTATATGGCGTCCGGACCGGACCCGGCAACGGTAGGAGAATGATGAAGCGGGAACCGAAAATTTGCAGACATGCTCCAATTCAATGCAAACTTGATGGATGGGAAAAGGATATGTCAGAGGTGCGACGTTTATGGGCCCGAGTCCTATTCGGCCATAGTGGTGGGAGTCAGTCCCAGAAACTGTTTGGCTCGCAAAGTGGTCAAACGAGAGGAATGATCTCAATGAAACTTGGAAAGTAGAGCATGATGTAGATGATATATTTTAGGGTCCGAACTGGATCCGACCACGGTGGGGGCGGGAAATGCTCAGATTCGAGTGAAACTTGATTGGTGGTAAGAGAAGATGCTTTCTGTGATCCGTTTGCGTGTCCAAACCAGATTCGGCCACGTCAGGGGGGGGGGGGGGTACCGGAAATTGTGTGGCACGTTTAGGGATCAAACGAGTGGAACTACTGAGCTGAAACTTGGAAGGTAGAAAAGCCATTTGCCCTAGATGACCCGAGGCAATGCCAGAAATACTCAGACTTGAGTGAAACTAGATATCCGATTTCTGTGTCCGAAACACATGTTGGGACGGCGGGGGTATTTTGTGACGTTTTCATCTATTTTCTTGTGCCACCTAAACGTAGCAAGTGCCATATGAGCTCGTAGCTCTTGATTTTGCATTGTATCGTTGTGTTGCGAGAGCAACACTTTGGTTTTTACCTCGTTTTTTTTTTTTTTTTTTTTCCTATGCCGCCGATTTCATTTTATTTCTGGTAACTGGTAAGGGTCTAACCTGTGCGGTTTTTACGGAAAGTGAGGAATATGATGATATATGGCCCAGTTTCAAATTGAAGATGGACTAAAATCTATAAGTGTTAAATATACGCGGCAGTTACCCGGCCCCACAGCCAACATACCTTCTTTGAGTGATAAATAGAAAAATTTACAGAAAAAAAAAGTGTTTTTTTTCCCACGGGTCCGAAAGCGCTGCCATCCATTGTTTCTACCCATTTCGTTCGCGGCTGAATTTTTCATTTGTTTTTTTGCACTTGGGATTGCGATAGAGAAATGGTATCAGACGTGCCTCTTAAACTTTAAACGTTCTCTCATTGCTAAAGAAACTAGAGCTTATCTCTTGTTCCTTTCTAAGCAGCGACGTTAGAAAGTTAGCCTAAAGCAGAAATGTCAACTTTTGAACTAGGGCAGGTAGAATCTTTTTTTCGAGGGCAATCGATAGCGGTTGATGAGCTGATCAAAGTATATGTCATCCATTTTTCGTAAAAAATAATTCCTTCATGAGATACACCAGTTTGAAAGTTTCAAGGGGTTGACAACTTCAGTAGCAAGGTACACATTGAAACCAAAAATAGGCGATACCAGTTGTGAGAAATGTAGGGGACTTGTAAGTAACAGTCGACTGTTAGCTCATAATCATCTTCGGCGATGAGGGGTTTGCAGTTTTTGCTGGTTGGTGTACCTGTTATTTGTTTCCGGTGTATTCGAGGGTAAGAACAATCTGGTTCCCAATTTTAAGACATGGAAGGGACTTGTAAGTAATACTCGGCTGTTATGCTACAATCATCTTCAGCGATGAGGGGTTTGGAACGTCTGCTAGCTGGTGTACCCACTATTTCTTTCCGGTGAACTTGATGCCTATCACGGGACAGGGACTTCTATTTCGGAATCGGTTCACGAGGGGCTAGAAATTTGTGCAAATTGGTGCACACTGTATTCGATTTCTATAAATCTGATGGTAAGAAAGTTTGTATCGATGGTCTATAGCTATAAACTAGGATTAACTGTTTACACAACGGGTACAAACGATAATGTAAAACAATGAGGTAGTTTCGTAATAATTAATAGTGTCATCTATGGTATTTTAATCCTGAAAAGTTACGCATAGCTTTATAATACCAACTAGATTATATAAGATAGTGTCCCAAGTTTTCATCCGTCACGATGTCTACGACTGAAAAGGATAAAGTTGAACTGACTGCAAAGTCGATTTAGTCCCTGCTTCCGATATTCTTTTACAACGCTGAGGAATAGCCTCTGATCATGTGATTACTGATTGTGTTCTTCTTAGAACATACCGTTTTATAAGCTTCAATAAGTTGACAACTTCAGCATTTAACCGCCAGGGAAGAAACAAAACCAAAGTGTTGCTCTCGCAGCACTTTAGGCGGCGAAGCCGAACAAAGGTTGCCGCAACACTTTACGTTGCCCATGCAACGTCAGTCTAGTTGATATTAATATTATCCAGCGATAATATTATACTATAATATTATTCATCGACTTGATAAGGAGTGGTCAAGCAAGGACTGGAAATACTGCTGGGATCACCCAGACCAGTAACAGATGTCAAGGAGCAACAACAGATCCATTGGACCTTAATCGCTCCGACGTGCGAATTAAGGTAATTAAGGTAATAGTTGCGTTTTTTTCAGATATCATGGTATCTGATACCACGGTAACTTGGTCTGCAATTAGTCATTTTTGAAGTTACGTTATTAAGTTATTGAGTACCAAATAGGCCTGCCAAGTTTCATGGTCCTAGCACATCTGGAAGCACCCTAGCTCGAGATCACCGGAATTCCGGAAACCCCTCCAACTTCCCCCACCGTGACACGATCCGCTCCTGTTTTGTCAGTAATGTATAAGGGTTTAAGCTTGTTCTTCCCACCAAGTTCCATCCCGATCCCTCGAATCTGAGCCCTTCAGAAGATTTCCGGTGCCCCTTTCTAGCCCCCACCCCCCAGTTATCGTATCCCGTCCGGATTCGAACAGGAACATCTGAGACACTTATCAAGTTTCACGCACGTCCGATTACCCCTTCGAAAGTTATGCATGTTACTAATCTCCAGATTCCCCATCCCTCCGCTCCCCCTACGATAGTCGGATCGGGGAAACCACTATTCTCAAGGCAGTCTGTTCGGGTCCCTGATATGCCTACCAAATTTCATAGTACCGAACTCGCGGGATCACCGAATCCCCCCCCCCAACTCCCCCACAGTGCCCGAATCCCCGAATCTCGTCCGGTTATGTCAATGATGTATCTAGGACTTGTTCTTGTTCTTCCCACCAAGTTTCGTCCCGCTCTCTCCACTCTAAGCGTTTCCCAGGATTTCTGGCTCCCCCCTCCAACTCCCCCCAAAGTCACCGAATCCGGTCCAGATTTTAAGTGGGTCGTCTGAGGCACGAGATCTTTTCAAATATCAAATTTCTCTACGATCTCATCACCCGTTCAAAAGTTATAAATAACTCAAGATTCCGCATTCCCCGTCCCTCCACTCCCCCTACTATGCTCGGATCGGGAAAGTGACTATTTCGAACTCAATCATTTGGGGTCCCTGATATGGCTGCCACGTTTCATCGTCCTAGCTTATGTGGAAGTGCCCAAACTATATGGCACTTGGCCGAAGGGCAAGTGCCATAAAAATACGACCTTCAGCAAGCCTTTAACGTCGGAGGCATAGTCCCCCTACAAGAAAAGAGGTTGGTCATATATGAAGCGAACTGCTCTCTCTATCATGTTCTACCCTCTAAGTGTAAACCGACGGATAAACTTCTGACGAGACACAAAGGCGATTTATTGCCGGTAGCAGCTACGTCAGTAGACTGACGTAAAATCGTTACCTTCAATCCTGCCACATTTGGTAGCATGTTCTCTTCGGGCACGACCACATCCTCGAGAATAATCATCCCTGTGTCTGAAGCTCGGAGGGAGAATTTCCCTTGGATTTTGGGGGTTGAGAGACCTTTCATATGCCTCTCTACAATAAATCCTCTTATCTGGTTGTCATCGCATTTGGCCCAGACCACGCAGACGTCGGCAATTGGGGAGTTCGTAATCCTAAGAGGTAAAGACGATGAAACAAAAGTTACAAATGAAGATAAGATAACATTTATTCAACTAAAAGCACAGAGGCCATGGGAAAAAATAGACGCAAACAAAAATCAAAAATCAAAAACCAAATAAATGAATAACTACTTTACATATTCCTTTACAGGAACCTTTCTCTGTGGTTCATCGAAACCGAAAGGAATCTTCCCAACTTTTCAATATCACCAAATAATTTACTTCCCATTAATTTTACCAACAAATCCAAATCATGCAAAAATGGCAGACGTGCATTTTTGTGGGACTAAACCGGCATTTTGCTGTTTTTCAGGCTTGCGAACAACTGAAAAGACATTTTGCTAATTCTTCCAAGCAGTTTTACTAGCAACGAATAAAAAAGAAAACATGGCACACTACAGAAATTTGCTTGCCGCTTTCCCTGCGAATCTTTTGAAGAAGAAAGGTACAGACTGCTCCACATCTATGCCCTGCGCATAATTCTGTTGGAGGGAGGATGTGAGTCGCCAGGACAACTTAACTCAATCGGAAAACAACGATCATCCCAAGATTTCATGTTCCAAGACTGTTGGTTCCAAAAAGCAGTAATACCAACAAAGTGCTTGATTTTCACCTAAGCAAAATATACCCAGAGCCGACACGAGGTCCGGAACTCAGCGACGCATTCCGGATGACAGCCCCCCCCCCCCCTCCGTCCCTAATTCACCCAGAAGAAAAGGTACACAAACGCTAGGATAACATTTTGGATGACAACCTTTCCTAACAGGAGACCGAGGTCCCACTTCCCTTAATTACCTTAATTTGCACTTCAGAGCAAATTAAGATCTGTAAATCTGTTGAATGCTACTGAGTTGAATCGGTGGTATATCATGGCAGGTACAGGACGCAGGAGCAGGACGTGGTGTCCCACTCATATTTCCAATCCTTCGTGGCCACTCTTTGTCTAGTGCCTTCTTGAATACATCAGGAGTTGTGGCGGAGATTGTTGCTTCGCACAGCTCATTCCAGGGGTTGACAACTCGGCTGGTGAAAAAACTTTTTCTGGACCTGGTTTTGACAGACTGTTTGAATAACTTCTTTGCGTGTCCTCTGGTGCACTGTGGGGGGCCTGGGTGGCTGGGCAGGATCTTGGCGTATGATGAGTTCAGCAGTTTGTGGGTCATCATCTACGATTGCGCCTGTACACGAGGGTGGGAAGGTTGAGAGCCCGTAAGCGATCTTCTTATGGTGTGTATCCAAGGATTTGGATGGACTTGGTTGCTCTCCTCTGAACTCCCTCATCTTCTCCCCTCGAAAAGAACAGAACAACCTAGGAATGAAGGAGTAGTTTGCGACTTACCAAGTTTTGCTCCCATTCATAATATACACTTTGTCCTTAGCATTGTACTCGGCTTTCGTTTCCATTCCTGCAGGATCACTTCCATGGTTCGGTTCGGTTAAGCCAAAGCAGCCTACCAGCTCTCCTTTCGCTGAAAGCCAAAGTAAATCAATACATAACTTCTTCAAACTGGCCAGCATACGAAAACCTTGCAATCAACTGATATTCTAAACTTCAGCAACCGTCGCCGTAGGGGATTCCGCGGAATTCCCAGAATTCTCCATAGCGGAATTCAATAGATAGACAAGATAAGATAAGATTTATTTACGGAAAAGCACAAAGGGCCATGGAAACAACAAAACATCACAAAAACGAAACCATAACCTCAACCACTATTTACAAAAAACTTTCCCTGTGAATCATGACTACCTTTAGGAATCTTTCAAAATTTCTAATATCTCTAAAACTGCTACTTTTCAAAATTTGCTTAAACCTTTCCTCCACCCAAATCATTTCACCAAATATTTCCTTCTCAGGTCTTTTAACTCCTGACACTCACACATTAGATGGAAAATACATTCATTCATTTTACCACACATCGGACAGAAGTAAGGACCACATCTGCCCTCAGGCTAATTATAAGTTGAATTTGGTCTAAAACTTGTATTGATCTAACTCGTAGCACCGAGGTAGCACTAACTACGTCGACCATTACATTTAATGTGTTACAATACTTGAACATATACAATTATTACATAAAAGAAAATAAATCACTTGAAATTCACTCATTTTTGATAATTTTCTCAATAAAATATGGTACAATGAATTCGAATACCGGTTGGTGCGACATCTAACTGGACGAGGAGATTTTGGTGCCGCGTCCGCCCTGTCGCCGGTGCTAGACCGTCAGATCGGTGCTAGATTCTCCAGTATAGTCGTATAATAGCTTCATCACAGAAATTCAGCGCCATAAGCTGAAAGCCTTTTATATAATGTTATGTATGTAATCGGCATTTCATCGTTATTTGGTATTTCTCCGGCTCCCCTATTATACCCTCGGGCGGTACGCGGTAATTGCGAGATCTGCCTGTGTTTGATTTATTCAGTAGTCAGTGTTTGAATGGCTGTCAAACGAGCTTGTTCTGTAAACGTGTATATATAATAAAATGTTGTAACTAAGTATGCAACAAAGTGGCGACGAGGATTCGGAGTTTCTTTAGTCAAGGACGAGAGAAACAAAGAACAATTAAGCGAAAATGAGTGCAAGTTTCGGAGTACTTAAGGAGTACGAGCCGTCATCAAGTTTTACAGAATATGTGGAAAGGCTCGAGCAGTATTTTGCAGCGAATGACATTCAGGAAGAGGTTAAAAAGAAAGCAATCTTTCTTACCTGTGTTGGCGAACGAACTTATTCGCTGATACGAAATTTGGTATCGCCAAAGAAACCAAAGGATGTGAAGATCGCGGATCTAATTGCTTTGACAATCGAACATTTGTGTCCAAAGCCAATTGTGATAGCGGAGCGTTTTAAGTTTCACCAGAGAAGCCAGAAGCAAGGTGAAACAGTAAATGAGTTTGCAGCCGAGTTAAAAAGCCTTGCAAAGCATTGCAACTTCGGCACATTTTTGGACGAAGCGCTACGCGACAGATTCGTGTGTGGACTGTATTCAGCTGCTTGCCAAAGAAGACTGTTATCAGAAGCTGATTTAACATTAACACGGGCAATTGAAATAGCAAGCGGGATGGAAGCAGCAGAGCTGGAAGCTGGAAATATTCACACGGGAAACGTAAATCCTGGTGGATCGATGGACGTAAATGAAGTGCGAACGAATGGTAAACAGAAATGCTTTCGATGCGGAAAGTCAAACCATTCAGCCAGTGACTGTTATTTTGCCAAAGCTGTTTGTCACAAGTGTCCGAAGCAAGGACATATATCTACGGCGTGTAGATCGAAGGACAGTGGGGAACGAGCTTCGCAAAAATACAACAACAGTCGTGGTCCGTACAAGCCAAGAAAGAAGAAGGCGGATATTCGTCATGTCGAGTCTGTTCCGCCACACGTCAGGTCAACCGAATGCCCACCCCCTAGCCAAAGTGATGATAATTGGCTAGTATACCATGTCGGTAGGGGACAGTCGGAAATTCTGGTAAACCTGGAAATAAATGGACAACAAACTAAGTTCGAGTTGGATACGGGCTGTGCCGTATCGTTGATGTCAGAAGAAAATTTCCGGAGGCTGTGCCCAACCGTTGAGCTTCGAAAGTCTCAGAAGAAATTAACGGCTTACGGTGGTCACGAAATTGAGGTATGCGGAGAAGTCGTCGTCGACGCAAGATACGAACGCCAGTCGAGGCGGTTGGAGCTGATCGTAGTGAACGGGAAAGGTCCGTCCTTATTTGGCCGTAATTGGCTTAGTGAATTTAAGCTCAATTGGTCCTCGATCAATTCTGTGCACGACAAACCAATTGAGGAACAAATTGCAAGTGAATTTGCCGATTTGTTCACTGGATCGGGAAAAATCAAAGGGGTAAAAGCAGTGTTGCGCATTAAAGTGGATGCAACCCCAAAGTTTTTCAAGCCGCGCGCAGTACCGTATGCACTGCGCGAAAAAGTGGAGCTTGAATTAGATCGGTTAGTGAAGGAAGATATTCTGGAGAAAGTCGAAAGTTCCGAGTGGGCGACGCAATAGTGCCGATTTTAAAGCCCTGCGGTAATGTGAGAATCTGTGGTGACTACAAGGTCACAATAAACCAGTGCTTGGAAGAACCGGAGTACCCTGTGCCAACGCCAGAGGGGACATTCAGCAATCTAAACGGTGGAAGTAAGTTCAGTAAACTGGATATGTCAGGTGCGTATCAACAAATTGAACTGGACGAAGACTCTCGTGAGTATACCACTATTAATACGCATATGGGACTATTTCGGTATAAAAGGTTACCGTTTGGCGTGTCTAGCGCATGTGCTATTTTTCAGCGCGTCATGGACGAAATTTTGTCGGAAATTCCCGGCGCAGCGCATATTTTAGATGACATTATTTTGAGCCGGAAAGGTGACCGTGAGTTGCTCAAATTGTTGCGATCTGTATCACAGAAACTACGTGAGTATAACGTGAAGCTAAAGCGGGAAAAGTGTGTTTTCGTAGCGGACGTAGTTGAGTATTTCGGGTTTATTGTCAGTAAAGACGGTATTCAGCCATCACCCAAAAAGGTTCAAGCCATTTGCAAAATTGATAGCCCGCAAAACAAGGATGAGTTACGGTCATTTCTAGGCCTAATCAATTATTATCGCAAGTTTATTCCCGATATGTCCACATTGTGTTACCGTTTAAATGACCTGATGAAAGACGGTAAGGTATGGGACTGGACGATTGAGTGTGAAAGCGCTTTCAGTAAATTGAAAGAAGCGCTTGTTGGGGAAAATCTGCTTGTCCATTATGACAAGAATTTGCCGCTCATATTATGTACCGATGCATCTCCATTTGGTGTGTCTGCGATACTGTCACATGTGTATCCAGACAAATCTGAGCGCCCTATTTTATACGCGTCGCGAACATTGTCTTCTGCGGAGCGGAATTACGCGCAGATTGAACGAGAAGCGTTAGCCATAATTTTTGGGCTAAAAAAGTTTCACATTTACTTGTATGGTGTGAAATTTGAATTGTGGACGGATAACAAGCCCCTAACGTTCATATTTGGGGAGAAGACTGGAATCCCGGTGATGACAACTTCGCGTCTGCAAAGATGGGCAATTATTATGTCATCGTACCGGTATACGGTTAAGTTTAAACCGGCATCGGAAAATCTGAATGCCGACGCACTATCGCGATTATTGCCGAAGACTTCGGCGATTGCGCATCCCAATGATAGGGATGACGCGTCCGCATTGCTAGTTCGTCAGTTGCAAAGTTTACCAGTTAGTGCTTCTGACGTCGCGTATGAAACCAAGAGTTTGTCCGATTTTAAGTCGGGTGGTAGAATTTACGGTAAAAAAAATGGCCCGATAGGAAAGAAATCCCTGTTGATTTGTTGCCGTTTTATCGTGTGAAAGATGAGTTGTCTATGCAGTCTGGATGTCTGTTTCGAGGCCTTAGAATAGTTGTGCCGAATATGTATCGTAAGTATGTCCTGGAAGAGTTGCATGCAGGCCATCTAGGTATGGTCAAAATGAAGTCAGTAGCTAGATTTCGTGTGTGGTGGCCGAAAATCGACGAGGACATTGAAAGTTTGGTGTCTAAGTGTCTGTCTTGTCAGCTTGAGAGAAATCGTCCACATCCAGTTGTCTCACAATGGCCAAAAGCAGAGGAGCCATGGAGGCGTGTACATATTGATTATGCTGGTCCGTTTTTAGGAAGCATGTTCTTGATTGTTGTAGATTCGTGTTCTAAATGGTTGGAAGTTGTGGCTATGACCCGTACGGATTCACAGCGTACTATTGAGGTTTTGGGGTCTATATTTTGCCGTTACGGTTGTCCCGTTGAACTGGTGAGTGACAATGGTCCCCAATTCACATCCCGAGAATTTGAAGAATTTTTGTCGAAGAATGGAGTGAAACATACGCTTACCCCTCCGTTTCACCCAAGTTCAAATGGCCAGGCGGAGAGAACCGTGCAAACAGTGAAGCAGAAACTTCGCATATTCAGCCATGATGAAACGTCAATGCACGAAAATTTGTCAAAATTCCTATTTCATTACAGGGGGTCTGTTCATAGTGCTACAGGTACCCGCGAAGTTATTTCTAGGTCGCGAGCTCCGCACTAGGCTAGATTTGTTGCAACCGCAGAAGGATGTGCCGGTTGCAAAGCAAGGTGATGGGAAATATAGTGTAGGTGACGCAGTGTTTACTTTAGACTATAGAAATCGCCAGAGCCCGCTGTGGATTCAAGGTATTATACACAAATGTGTCTCGCCGGTTATTTATCTCGTTCAAGTGAACAATATGGTATGGAAGCGCCATTTGGATCAATTGCGGCGATCTCATATTCCACTTACCAAACCTGTTGATTTTGGGTATTGGGAAGCGTCGGTTGATAGCTTACAGCCGACAGTTCAAACTCCTGGTCAAGTTCGCATGATGCCAGAGTTGCAGGTCGCAACCTATCAGTGTGCCAATCCCAGCGCCCACTGAAATGCCAATGTTAAGTCCGGTTGTTCGTCGTTCGACAAGGTATAGGAGAGAACCTGATAGATTTCAGTCCGGAGTTTAATTTAGTGCGGGGAAGGTGTTATGTATGTAATCGGCATTTCATCGTTATTTGGTATTTCTCCGGCTCCCCTATTATACCCTCGGGCGGTACGCGGTAATTGCGAGATCTGCCAGTGTTTGATTTATTCAGTAGTCAGTGTTTGAATGGCTGTCAAACGAGCTTGTTCTGTAAACGTGTATATATAATAAAATGTTGTAACTAAGTATGCAACATATAATATATTGTTTTACTGTAATATACGGGCGTCACATAACCTCCACTTGTCGAAATTATGTCATAACCATACATTGAAAATTCAAGATGCAGGTGTTACTCTTTTGGATGTTTCCTCGTCACTATAAAAATCATGGACAACAGGGCCCAACCAGTGCAATACGTTATCCAGTTCTTCTGGACGAAGATTGATAATTAAGTGTCTTTTTCTGTGTTTTATTTATTTTCTTTCATTTACTCCGCTTTTTCAAATGGCGGGTTATAAATAAATTAATTACTTACTTACTTATAAGACCGAGAGACAACTATTTACCAATCATAGACACATAGTAATGCTCAGCACTTTAGCAGAAATAACGCTTTTGTCGCTTGTACAGCAAAACTGCGGCAAGTATAACCCGTTTCCATTAACACTGAAGGTATGGTCGACCATTTAGGTTAGTTGATGATGGCCCTGAGAGAACTAGACGCCACCCGACCTATCCTTTTCTGACAAAGGATAAAACTCCTTCCTGTAAGAATTTCGATGTCGAATTTTAAGACCATGAGTTCAAAACCGACAAGGTCAAATAGATCCATGATTAGACCCTGATTCCAAATCAGGAATCAAGGCGATTTTAAGATAAAGTTCGATCACGAATTCTATTTCACTTCTCGCAAATCGGGGCAGTACTGGACCATTTTTTCTGTTGGGGAATTTTCCTGTTTGGACTGATTTTTTATTATTTTTCAAATAAATAAATAAGTTGATAGCACATAAATACATTAAATAAATGATTATTTATTTATTATCAATGCCAAGAAGGGCCATACAAATCTGCAAACAACAAACAACAAAATTAGCAACAACACACTATAATACATACAAAACAGCAACTTCCCTCATATGTGTGGTAACCTGGCTGAAGAGACAAAGTCAACTCACCTAGTTTAGGCAGGAATTTTTCTTTCTGTGCGTCAGTGCCGTAGGCATAAATGGGCCACATGACAAGGGAGGATTGAACAGAGAATGCACTGCGATAGGAGCTATCAACTCGTTCAACTTCACGGGCAAGGAGTCCATAAGCAACTGAAGAAGCACCAGCGCAGCCATAGCCGGAAATCGTTGGACCAAGGATACCAAGGGCGCCCATCTCGTAGAAAATATCGCGATGGAAAACTGCAAAAAACATAATTTAGACACAAATATTTGTAGCCCAAATCACGAAGGTACAGGCTAATGTGCGATTAGCACTACGAAGGTCCCACTGAGGCTTCGTAACTCGCATATCGTTCACACTGGCAGAAGTTTGATAACAGATGACCAAGAACAAATAACGAGTAAGAACAATGGTCTCTCGTCCATCCACCGACTATCAATGTTCCGACAACAATGAGCGGAGGTGGACCCATTTCTTGGTCGCCCGTGTATACTCGTTGGTCTCCAACTCTCCGCCGTTAAGTCATTTACGAAGAAAACAACGTAGCCACTAGCGAGGCGGATGTTCTGGCCTGTTCACACGGGAAGGAAACAGCGTTGATTTTGTTTGAGTAGACGCTGGCGTCTGATTAGTGAATAGTAGTGATGCGAAAAACAAAAAGCGAACTTGACGATGGTCATTCATATTCGCTTTTGTTACACCATGACCATCCGTATGAAGATTTAATCCCTTGTTACATTCCCTTTTTATGTCTCTCGGGAGAACCATACAATGCAAACCGGGATTTGAAGCACACTCACTGAAGTCATGACCCATTGAGTTTCAACATCTGTAGTATTAACTTTGTCAGACGAGTGTAAACTAAGAGTAACGTAATTAAGGCTTTCGAGGATTACTGAAATTACCGAAATGGTAGAATAGCATGGAATAGTCAAAATAATACCAGTAGGTGAGTGTATATTTTGTGTTTTTTCTTCTTTTTTTCCGAAATGTATAATTGTATACATTTCAATTTAGTGAGTTAGATTTCGATTCAGTAGTTGATCGAAAGACGAAAGTTCACCTCAACTTGGTCTATCTCGTTTGTCTTTTAGTTCACTAATTACAAATAATTCGATGTCAACGGTGTATTTTCCCATCAAAGAAAGTCTTTGGTTTTCGTACTGAGGCCTTGCCACATGGGTTCTAGTTTGTCTAGGACCCACATAGAAGTCCTAGTTTTTTTTTAAATTCAATTCAAAACGTTTCTGGTTAGTTTGTCAGAGTAGAAGCCTATTCCATCTGCGTAATATTTGTTCATTTCCACTTAGCCTATTAAACCTGAAACACGGCCTTTTTTTTTTAAAGAATCTTCCTGTTTTCATCTGATATTCTCATACGAGAGCAAATACCTGGAATGAAATTTATCTCTTCTTGTTCTGGATATTGACACTACTTAATTGAATTGACCCCGAAAAGATACAATTTACGTTACCATATATCTTACGTTACCTGTATACGGCCTTTGGGTTTTTCAATAAGATATATATACAGTTTGTCGTACTTTTAACTAAATTTGACGCATTTGTAAAATCTGCTTTGCATCAAATGGCAGTTTCTGTATATTTTGATATTCTTAGGAATTTTCTTGTCAACACCCGAAAGCTTGTCTGAATCAATGAGCCGGAAACCGCTGTTTCAGCGCCCGCGCAGCCCAGTGTGAACAGGCTTATCACTGCTGCCTCCATTCGATTTTTCTTCCTCAGTGGTTTACTGCGTTACACCTTCTCTGTAGAGGTAACGACTTTTGATGTCCCGGGTAAGATCCACCTCCGCTCGTTTGCGTCGGGAGTCGACTCGTCTCAGCTTGGTTGTGTGACAGATATAGGGAGACAGCAGTTCTTGCTCTTATTTGTTCTTGAGATGACACAGAATTGCGCTCCTGATTGAGGAATGAGGCTTGACAAAAAATACAACTAATACAAAATTTTCTGTTTTAACTATTTTCGGTGATGGCAAGCTGCAATCTATTTCGCGATCGGCGTTTGATAGATTGTTCGATTTCAGCACGAATGCAGTAACTGGATCCAACCAATTTTGAAAATAACTGCTCGTGGGATAAAAGGAAAAACTAGGACATCAACGTCCTACAAACTAGCACGAAAATGCCAATGCGGCAGCTCAATAAATGCCACATATGGCCATGTGCCCGATTTCTTCATGACAGCCTCTGCTGAAGAACAGGGTCTTATGAAGATGCCTAAAACTGCACAACGGACTTTTCGCCTAAAAACTTTCAAACCAACAAATACTAACCTTCATTTCTGTTAGCAAGGAGAATTCTTGGCATTAACTTGCTGGTGCAGTAGTCCCTGAATGTGTCTCTGATCATGATTTCTTCATCAGTCAAGGCTGATTCCAAGTTAAGCGCATCCCTCCAATCGAACTTGGCTAAAGAATAAGATTGTCATAGTGATTTTTTTTTAACGCCCTCTGAGAACCTTCAGTTTTTACTATGCTGAAGTCACTTTCTATGGTACCCTAATTGCACTGTAAAAAAAAAGCCGCCGATAAGTAGCCTACCCATCTTAGCTGGAAAGAAGAAGAAGAGACTGGCAACGCCTAAACCAAAATGCAAAAGAGTACCATTCCGATGACCCAATCAAACAGCAAAAAGAGCAGCCATGTCCAAAATGAAATCACAGGACCAGCTTTAACTCCAACCAATTTTCAAAGAAAAAGTTCACAAAATCGGATATTTAAGTAAGACTTCTTAATTGTTTTTCACAAGTTAATGTTCCAGCTTGAGCGGCTTGAGCCTGGAGAGGACCTTTGCCAAGAAGGGCCGAAATATAGCTCTAATAAAATATAGCTGACTTATCAGTTTTGCACCGTCAAATATAATCTTGCAGTATTTGCTACTGGGATTAATATTGTCTCTACTGATATAAGATTATTTCTAATTCGGATTAATCTTATCCCAGTAGAGATAAGATTAATCCCTGTAGAAATACTGCGGTTAACTTTAATCCTTTCTTGGAGAACCCTTTTACAGTCTGATCAGCCCTATTAGTTACCCCTACTGCCCCAAGCCAATCCTCGCCAGCCCAAGGCAAGGTTTAACAATTAAATTACCATAGGCCCTTATATCTTGCTACTTACAGTAGAACTTTTTAAAACAAGGCTAGCCTATAAGTATTGACTAATCAATCCTAATAGCATATATTGTTGAGTCACAGAATGCATTCCCGTGAGAACACTGACCTTTTCATAGCCTCTTCGGTATGATCTGGGAAAAGGAGGTATTACCCCAGGATCGGAAAGACTCCAACATTCTTCCGTATCTTCAAGAAAGGAGACTGGACATCTTGCAAGAACTACCGCGGTATCTCCCTGATCAGCACAGCCGCGCAGATATTCTGTGTAATTCTCCACAACCAATTCTGGACACAGAGGAACGCGAGAAGTAGGCCGAACCAGGCAGGCTTCCGGCCAGGGATGGGCTGTACTGACCAACTCTTCACCCTTCCACAAATCCTGGAACATCGAGCCAAGCACCAACAAATCTCTGTGGCGGTTTTTATCGACTTCATCCCTGCCTTCGACTCAGTGGTGCGGGACGGAATCTGGAGAGCTATGACTGATGACGGCATACCCGACAAAATCGTCCGTCTCATCCAACCATACCATCAGCATACTAGGGCCCGAATCCAGATCGGCGGAGAACTGTCAGCACTTTTTTATATCGACTACGACGTACGGCACGGTTGCGTATTATCGCCCACGCTCTTGAACTTCGTAATCGACTGGATTATGAGAAGTAAAGTATTTAAGTTTGAAGAGTTTGAATGTATATTTCAGTAGCCGGAACGGAAGATTAAATTTTGTATATATATTGAAATAAATTTTCTGGTTTATTGTGTTGTCTTTTGTCCTTGTGTCTGTGCCAGTAAATAGCTGGGGTTGATGACTTGGTGTGTGAAGGTGTTGAGGATCTTTATTTTTTTATTTAAGTGTTTATTTTTTTAATAGTTTGTATTTAGTTGTTTAAAGAAAATGTAGTTAAAGAAATTTTTTAAAAGATCCAAATGAGAGAATTAATTTCCAAATATTAGGGGCGAAAAATCGTAAATAAAATATTGGTTAATTTAAAAAGTTAGGTGACGTGAATAGTTAAAATTGGGTAAAAATATATTAAAAGTAACGTCACTGAGGGATGGAGGAGTAGCCACAAAAAGTATGAAATATGATTGTATGAAAAAGTATGAAAAAAAAAAAAATGAGGAGTGCTATGCAGAACCGTTCGGGCATCGAAGTCAGCCACGAGTTCTCCGTGACTGACCTCGATTACGCTGATGACATAGGCCTGCTCTCAAGACTAAGTAGCTCAGGCCCAAACGATGCTGGATGATCTATCAAAGGAGGCGGAACCATTACGGCTCAAAATCAGCTCTGAAAAAACAAAGTACATTTCCAACGAACCGTCGGATTTGGCCATCAAGCTGACCCAGTGTCCCATAGGGAAGGTTGACAAGTTCAAATACCTTGGCTCACTCATCGATGTGACAGGAAGCAGCAGCGAGGAAATCCTGGCCCGAATATCAGCTGCTAACGGCGTTTTCGCTCAGCTAAAAAAGGGTCTGTGGAATCGTAGAGGCATCAGTCGGAACAAAAAAGTTACAGTTTACGAAGCCATGGTCAGATCCACCCTTCTTTACGGGTCGGAAACATCGCCAATAAAAGCTGCCGAGTCCCAATCCCTTAATGGGATCGACCATGGATGCCTCGATAAAATCTTTGGAGTGACACTCCGAGACCGTCTCAGTAACAACGAAATAAGGAGACGGTCCTCCCAAAAATACGATTCAGCGTCACTAGCGAAGAAACGCCGATTCTCCTGGTTCGGCCACGTGAGCAGAAGAGAAGATTCCACCCTGGCGAAGAAAGCTCTGCTCTCCACCCCGATTGGAATAAACTCCGGGGAGGTCAGCGTAAAACGTGGCTGAGCACCCTCAAGGAAGACCTCGAGCCCATCGGAGGCGTCCGCCGGCATGGGAGGAGATGGGATCCCTACTGGCTTCAAATCTCGATGCCACTCACAGAAGACCAAGATTTATGGCATACCCTGGTCCGTCAGCTGCTGTCGCTAGGTAGAGCTGCACAGCTTGCGTCCTGACAGAAGTAAGAAAGTACAAGAACACTGACCTTTAGTTGCCTTCTTTGTTGCTTCAACTTCTTTTGGCTTTGCTGCTGCATCTTTGGTTCCTGAAAAGTAGATGATTGTGGTTAATTAGATCAGTACTGCAACAGCAGATGATCACTTTCTTTCAACAAGAGTAGCCTACCCAAGCTGGCTGCCTAGTTGTCGTGCTTCCCTAATAGGACTGATTTTGCAGTCTCGGCAGATGCTGCTGCTGTTGCACAGGCTTGCAGTGAGACATCCCAGTGAAGTAGAATCCCGGGTTTCAGCAGAATCAATAGAACCTAGTCGGTACAGAGCTTCTGTTTGCACTAGCAGTATTTTACTGGATCAAGCGGATGGGCTGCTGATAAAAACCTTTTTCTTCCAACTTCCAACTGACAATAAATTCGATTTGGAGATAAATCTGTATCGTCAACACAGCCTAGTTGTTAGTGGTTTAAGGTAAATAATCACAGTTAAACTGAACGTGAAGATCAAAAGCTGGCCAACTCAGCCAGTAATTGACTACCGGGAGTATGAATTTAGTTGTGTTGACATTATATATAACACATGCCTGATTGCTGGTATAGCATATAAGGAATAAGCCATATCCAGAGGTGTTATAGCCAAAATGTTTGGGGGGAGGGGGGGACCGAGCATTTACCGACTGGCTGGTAATTTTTACCGACTTTTTCTGCAGAAAAAACGACAATTTTCAACAACAAAATTTACATTTTTGAAAAAAATCGACTAATTCTCAGAACAAGAGCTGTAAGCTCATATGGCACTTGCATGGGTTAAGATGTTTTGATTGATCAAAAGTAAGTTTCGACTTTGCGGTTGAGATGCGCACTCTAAGGGAGCTGGAACTTCATTTGTAAGCAAACCCTTGAGGCAAAAATGCAAATGGGCTGATGGGCATCATGAAAATGAATATATTGCTTAAAAGTAGGTATTTTTTTTGCGATCTTGGTAGTTTAAGGAATAATCGGATTTGGGAAGTAGCAATTTCTAAGCAAATGTTGTTGAATCTCCAATATTCCAGCGAAGTTTCATCGTCCTAGCACATCTGGAAGTACCTTAACTCGCGATCACCGGAATCCCAGCCCCCCCCCCCCCCTCCAACTCCACCCACAATACCCGGAGCCGAACCGGTTCTATAAATGATTAATCCAGAGCATCTGTTTGTCATTTCCACGAAGTTCGATCCTGATCACACCAGTCTAAGCGGGTCAAGTATTTCCGCCCTCCCCCCAATAATTGTCGGATTCGGTCCGGAAATGAAAAAGATCACCAGAGAAAAATGTCCTCTGTTCAATTATTAAATTTCACTCGAATCCGATCACCCGTTCCAAAGTTACGCATGACTCAATATTCCGGATTCCGCTCCCTCAACCCCCCCCCCCTCCCAAGATTATCATATTGAGGATTTCTTTATATTCAAAGTCAGTTTGACCGGGTCCTTGATATGTCTGCCAAGTTTCATCATGAAATCCCCCAAAAAACGGAATTCACAAACCCCCTCCCCCCCCCCCCCTCCGATACCATCATTCTAACCGTTTCTCGATATTTCCGGTCTCCCCCCCCCCCAACTCCCCCACGGTGCCCGTAGCCAATCCGATTCACCAAAAGATTTACCTCGACTATCTGTGTGTTCTTCCCACAAAGATCAATCCCGATCTCTCCATTCTAAGCGGGTCACGTATTCCCCCCCCCCCCCAATAGTTGCCGGATCCGGTCCGGATATGAAAAAGATCACCGGAGAAATATCCTCTGTTCAATTCCTAAATTCCACTCGAATCCGATCACCCGTTCCACAGTTACGCAGGACTGAAAATTCAGGATTCCCATCCCTCCACTTCCCCCACCATTATCAGATCGACAATTTTTTTATTTTCAGTTTGATCAGGTCCCTGATATGCCTGCCAAGTTTCATCGTGAAAATCCTTAAAACCGCCATCACCGTAATTCCGGGAAACCCCCTCCCCCCCCCCCCCTAGGTGTCCGGATCCAGTACAATTGTCTAAACGATTTATCTAGAGCAGATGCTTGTTCTTCCCAGCAAGTTTCACCCCGATCCCTCCATTCTAACCGTTTCTTGAAATTTCCGGTCTCCCCCACCCCAACTCCCCCATGGCTACCGAATCCGGTCAAGACTTTAAACGGGACATCATAGACAATCTATTCAGTTATTAAGTTTCATTACAATCCGATCACCCGTTTGAAAGTTATACACTTCTCAATTTCTCGGATTCCCCTGCCCTCCACTCCCCCCCAAGATCGTCGGATCGGGAAATTGATTATTTCTAAGTTTGCATGGTCGGGCCTCTGATATGCCTGCCAAGTTTCATGGTCCTAGCACAACTGGAAGTACCCTAACTCGAAAAAGTGTGACAAAATTAATCCAGCGCCCTCCGCTCCCCCGCATATGGTCGGATCGGGAAACTGATTGATTCCAGGTTAGTTTGGTCAGTCCAGGTTAGTTTGGTGGGGTCCCTGATATGCCTGCCACGTTTCATTGTCCAAGCACATCTGGAAGTACCCTAACTCGAAAAAGTGTGACAAAAACTCGGACCGACCGACAAACGGAATTGTAAGGCGTGGAGGCGCGGAAGGCAGCGACTTGAAGGTGTTGAGTGTTAGGGTTTTTCTTTTACGTTTATTTTTTGTGTTTGTAGTTGTGTATATGGCCACTGGCTTTTAAATACACGTATATATATATATATATATATATATGGCACTTGAGCCAGAGGCTGCAAGTGCCATAAAGACCGACTATTTTGACGAAAATTCAACCAATTTTCAGAAAAAAACAACTGTTCCCATGAAAAAAATCAACTATTTAGATGAAAAACCGCGGCGCTTCGCGCCGACTCGTTTATTTTTACAGACTGGCCGAAAGCATTGGGGGGGGGCGTCCCCCCCCCCTAGTCGTGACGCCTCTGACCATATCGTCATAATCAATATCTGCATACGAATTTTCAAATTCTAATTGATGGCCTATATTTCTGTAGTTATCGTATTAGATTTTGACATTGTAACATATTTGTCACCATGTGGCCATGTAGCCTATGAGTATCCACCACAATTGCTGTCAAAAGGTAACAATGAATTAAACGAATTAGCAATTAATTCAACTCAACTTCATTAATTTCCCTTCCCTCAAGTCCCCCAAGATGGTCGGATCTAGGAAAACGAGTATTCCTCGGCATTATGTCTGGCCCTTAAGTCCCTAATACGACTGCAAAGTTTCATCGGTCCTTAGAATATCTAGAACTATCCTAACTGGCGATCACCGGAATTCCGAGAAACATCTTCCAACTTGTGAAATGATAATTCTTTACAGTTGCCAAGTATCATTCAATTCTGATAACCAGTTCAAAAGTTATGCATGCCACTAAATCCGGGCTTCCCATCTCTCCACTCCCCCCGTGATCGTTCAATCAGTGAAACGACTATTCTCAAGTCAGCCTGTTCGGATCCCTGTACTCTAAGCGTTTCCAAATATTTCCGGCTCCCCCCAAAGTCACCGGATCCGGTCAGGTGAGATGGGTCGTCTGAGACATGGGATCTTTCGAAATATCAAGTTTCATTAAGATCCGATCACCCATTCAAAATTTATAAATACCTCAAGATTCCGGATTCCCACTCCCTCCACTCCCCTACGATGCTCGGATCAGGGAACTGACTATTTCCAACTTATTCTTTTGGGGTCCCTGATACGCCTGCCAAGTTTCATCGTCCTTGTGTGGAAGTGCCCGAACTATTAAAACCTGGACAGACGGACAGACAGACAGACGGACGGACAGACAGACCGAAGGACGGACAGAAATTTCGGCCAAGTGCCATACAAATTGATGACGTAAGTGATAATCACAAAATACTGATAGCCTACTTGCTGTACCCAGACGTTTGTCTCAGGCTAAACCAAATGCTGGCTACATCCTCACCAACACATTTGGTGGAGACTGGAATAGCCTGAGGAAGCTTTATTGGCAGCATTATTTTGGACCATTTCAACTGCATCCGATTCGAACCCAACATCATGCAGAGGACTTTTCTTTTTGGGTTTACTGCAAACCCCTGATTTTGTTTTATATTAAAATATTAGGCATACCCACAGTCAGAGGCGTTACTAGCCAAAATGTTTGGGGGGGGGGGGACGAGGCATTTACCGACTGGCTGGTAATTTTTACCGACTTTTTCTGCAGAAAAAATTACTGTGTTCAACAGCAAAAATGACAATTTTGAAAAAAAAAATGACTGATTTTCAGAAAAAACGACCATTTTGACTAAAAATCAACCAATTTTCAGAAAAAAATACTGTTTTCATGAAAAAAATTAACTGTTTTAACGAAAAAATCGAGGCGCTTCGCGCAGACTTGGTTATTTTTTACAGATTGGCAGACAGAATTGGGGGGGTGAGGGGCATCCCCCCCAAAGTCGTGATGCCCCTGCCCACAGTCTGGAACAGCCTGTGCCAAACACTAGTTACCCTAGGCTAAATGCTGGAACGTAATTCAATTATTTTCTTCAGTTAACTCAAATCATGATTATTTTCTAAGATTTTGGAAGGGTTAAGGTCCCCAGCATTTTGCATCAGGTAACCAGCATTTGGCATAGGCTTTTCCAAACTATGAGGTGTAAACACAAAATTCGGTAAAGCCTATTCAAAGGTAGCGATCCCGCTGCTTATTATTAGTTACGATTGTTACTATTCTTGTTATTATTGCCATTCCAGAGCCCACCGTAGTAAGTAAATTGGCTCCTCCCACTTATTATTTTTGTTCCACAACTGTTACAATCATTACAATTTACTTATGATGGTCGCGAGCATTGTTATTATTTTCGTTCCAGAGAGCGTGATAACTACCACAATACAGCGCTGGCCCCTCCTCTTATCATTGTAACTTGTAATAACTTCACTGGAACGCTACCAAAATTAGAGACTTGTGGTAGACTGGCTTGGCCTTCGGCAAAGTAACATATGCCTAATTTCTTAAATGATATGCCAACCTGATGAAAAATTTGTAGCCTGCGTATGATAGTTGTAAGAAAAAGTGACATGTATTGATATGTGATAGTAGAGAATACTATCATTTAATGTGCCTCAGACTGGGTCAATCTTAAGCAGCAGTATTCAGTAGCATCCTGTCTTGCTATAGTAGCTTCCAGTCTTGCTAATTGTAGCATGCAGTAACACAGTAGCCTTGACATAGGAGCATGTAGTAGCATCAGTTCGCACTGCATGCTACTTTTCGTACAACTTCATAGTACTATTCTGAGGTAAACTTTTCATCAGGAAACAATGAGTAGCATAGTTTGGAAGGCAAACTTTGGCTTGGCAATGAGACATCCTAAACCCAAATGACATCCTATTGTTTTTAGCGAAATTCAGAAAATAACCATTGAACATTTTTTTTCAAGTGGAAGAGGTTGGGGTACAATTCGTGCAATAACAAACATCCAACTGGCTACAAGGCAACTGAGAGGTATTGGTAAGACTTGGACATGTTAAAACAGTGCACTGCAAGATAAACTCATGATTTTGATAACTGCCTTTTGTCGATCTTGGAAGCTCAAATCTGTCAGTCATTCTTCTCATTCTGACCATCGGACAAAATGTGACTAAAACATCCCTTTGTATCCAAACAACTAGAAACAGCCCACCTCTTTATGTCCATCTGGCAAGCTTGAAACCTAGGACTGGGGATGCAATTCCTTCAAGTATGAAATGCTCGAGACCCCTAGATGTCAACTCAGTTTCTTGCTGCCTTTAACTAGCTTTACTGAGTTTATCGGACACACTGCCAGACCCCCATTCTGGTTTCCTGGGTGAGTGCCCAGATTTAGCTCAATTTTTGTGGCACCCAGTTTAGCTTTTTTCTTTTTTCGTTTGAGGGTGGTATCCCCCCCCCCCTCCCAACACCACCATAGCAATGCCCTTGGGAACAAGTGTGGAACAACATGACAGGTGTGCAGTGCTTCCAGGCAATGTTGGGGGTGTTGGAGGGGGGCGAGATTGTCTTGTGGTCTACTCTGTTTCAATTGGGACTGAACTTTCTGGTCAGGCAATCACAGGCCTTAGACCTGCAATTAGCAAATACAGTCCTGATCCAGCTTCAACGAAGATTGAAAGAATAGTAGGTTGTACAGAATAACTAGACCTTTCAATTAAGGTATAATTTCACATATTTGGTAAGTGTGGAGGCTGGAAAGAAACAGTGGGAATTGCAGGCATTTATTTCATTCATGCAAGGTTGCACAAGTAGCAACTGTATATGTGTTCAGTTACCACTATAACTGGCCAGATACCATGGTAACTGCAAAAAGGAATTAGCCACAGTACCATAACTGCAAAATGACTTTAGACCATGGTATATTATATAGCCTACCATGTTATGTTATCTGCAAAAATGCAACTAAGCATAATGACTTTATTTAAACCAATGGCAATACCTGTTGTTTTTGTTTTTTTCCAAATTGTTGGTTGGGTGGTCATGTAAAACCGTAAAACTGATTCTGAATTAAATTATTTGTCATCAGACATCAATTATAATATCTTTGACACCTTTGTAATGTAGTGCGATAAGGCCCTCGCCCCAACAGACTATTATTATTTGTTTCCCCTTGTCAAATAAATTTTTTGGCAGAGTACAGGAGGGGTTCCAACCTTGAACTTAGGCTACATAAAATGTCAAACTTGGCCTAAATAAACATCTTACAAGGGAACTTTTTTGCAGTTCAAAACAGGTCCTAGGTCATTCAGGACTTCTTTCTTCACAGTTTGAACTGTTTGAACCATTTTGGGCCAAGTTTGACTTTGAGATAGATTGAGGTTGTACAAATTCGAGCTAGTATCAAAAATTCCAGGTATTTTTTGTCTCTGTTTCTCTCTTTTATATTTTTCCTATTTTTGTCAAAACACAGAACATGCTGTTTCTTATTTTCCCATTTTTGTTTGATGTTCCGTGTTCTGTGTTCCGCTGTCTGTTTTGCAAAATATGGAACTTGCTTTCCTATCATGTTTTATCACTCTTAAGATAGTAAAATTGCCGAGATTCACAGATAGAAAAGAAATAATTGCAGAAGTTTGGAGGATCAAGCTGGATCCTAAAGTATGGTCGTTTTGGAATTTAATTTACAATTTCACAGATTTTCCTCTTAAGACATGCTCAGGATCCTAGATTTGTGTTTTCCTCAGAACAGCAACCAAACCCGAAACAGAGAACAGCATAAGCAAACACTATTATAGCCAAACCAGACAACTGTGAACACAGATTATGGAACAGGAACCAGAGACAAAAAATGCAACTATTAACCTTATCCACAACGCATTACCTGAAGAGCTAGTTACCAGTGATCTGGAAAATGTACTAAGCAATGGTAAGGTTTTTCTCCCAAAGGACTGACAGCACCTGAAAGCTGGTTCCATTTTTTGTTATAATACTTTGTTTGCCTTATATAATCAAGACAAAGTAACTTATATTCTATCGGACTTCGGCCGAAGGCGGAAACCGCGGAAATTCCCGATCGATTTGGGATCCCAAAGGTTGCGAAACCGCTAGATGGCAGCTATGGTATTCTTAGATGAGACGACGCCACAAGATAGCATGGTGACGGGGGTGATTCAACCCCGTTGCCTTTTGCTAAGTCGTATCAGTCGTTTATTTTGACCTCGTCGAGGTCCCGAACATTCCTTTCAATAAAAAACAATCAAAGTCGTTTAAACAAAATTGTTAATTTTGGATCTGCCCAGTTACAGTCGTAAACTCGTCCATAACCGAGTCGTTTAAAACAGGTGTCATAACATAACCCGGATAGGTCGGAGACATGATTAATGGTGGCAGCAATTTCGCTACTTGTTCTACTACCATGTGATATAGATTGTTGGTCAAACTTTGACTACAAGTGAAAAAAGAAGGCATGGAATTTTAAAACCAATGGAAAAGCCATCAGAACTCAAATGACAGGAGACCCGTGAAGTAAGTGAGGCCAGAACAGTAGAAAAATGTTGATTACAAAGCAAACGTTGCCTGGGCAACGTGAAGCGTTGCGAGAGCAACACTTTGGCTTTGTTTCTTCGCTAACAGTTAAATGCTGAATTTGTCAACCATCGAGGTTTTCAAAATGGTGTGTTCTAATCTATGAAGAATAATTTTATTTATGTGGTTATCTCTCAGCGTTCATCAAAAAAAAAACAGAATATCGGAAGTAGGGAATTTAATAGGGACACATACTAGGAAAAGTCAGAAGCCCCTCATCGCCGAAGATGATTATGGTGGAATCACAAATTGTTAGTTACAAGTCCCTGACTTGTCTCACAGTTGGGTTCCACCTAGTCTTTGTTTCCGTGTGTACCCTACTACTAAAGTTGCCAACCCCTCAAAGACTTAATTCTAAGTTACAGTGGAGACTATTTTCTTACCCTCAGATTTAGAGATCAAATAAAATGTGCACCAATTTGCACTAGTTTCTAGCTTCTTATGAGCCCCTTCTAGTTACCGATTCCTACTTACAAGTCCATCTCCCGTGGCAGACATAGTAGCCTACTAAATTGTTTTCGGTTCAAATACACCAGGAACAAATAATAGGATTAATACGTACACCAGCTAGCAAAAGTTACAAGCCCCTCATCGCTGAAAATCAATATGGTCTTGCTTACAAGTAAAAAAAATATCAGAAAATCCGTAGTAGGGACTAAATTGACTTTGCTGCCAGTTAAACTTTATCCTTTTCAATCGTAGACATCGTGACTCGTGCAAACTTGGAACATTATCTTATATAATCTGTTTTCTATTATAAAGCTATCCGTAACTTTTCAGGGTCAAAATACCATAGATGCCAACTATGTCGTTGTTTTACATTATCATTCGTATCCGTTGCGTTAACACGGTCGGAAACCTCTCTCTCACCGCCGAAGATGGTTATGGTATAACAAACTTACAAGTCCCTTACATGTCTCACAACTGGGTTCCGCCTTATTCTTTGTTTTGAGTTTGTACCCTACCACTAAAGTTGTCAACCCCTCAAAGACTGAGTTCCATGTTACAGTGATAGACCAAGGAGACTAGTTATCTTACCTTCTGATTTATAGTGAACAAAAAAATTTGCACCAATTTTCACAAGTTTCTAGCCCCTCATGAACCCCTTCTAGTAACCAATTCTTACTTACAAGTACATCTCCCCGTGATAGGCATGGTACCAAACTGTTCTCACGATCAAATAGACACGAAAGAAATAATAGGATTAATAGGTACACCAACTACCAACGTTGCTAACCCCTCATCGCCGAAGATGATTATGGTCTAACAGCCGACTGTTGCTTACAAGAGTTACAAGTACCCTACACGTCTCACGATTGGGATGGGCCTATTTTTGGTTTCAGTGCGTTCCTCACTACTGAAGTTCTCGCAACACAATTAAGGTGGGTACAGCGCTTAGAAAGGAGAAGGAAGATTTTAATATACATCTGAAATTCGTCTCCCAGGACAAGAGGGGCTCTGCACTGCAAACGCTGGAATAGCTCATTCTAGTCGGGAAGTGACTGTTTGTCATCTATGCTACTGTCAAAGCACATCTGAAAAGCCTTCGTAAACTCCACAGCCTATCATATGAAAATATCAGGACACTCATACAGGTAAAAATTATCTCTTTTATTTTCAAGTTATTCTGAAGCGAACTTCACGTTCTTTAATTGCTGTGTATATCATCTCTGTCGTGTCTTCAGACTCGGACCTAATTTGGTGACAAGGTCGCAGATGAAGATTGAGGCATATAAAAACCTTTCACGTGTGCTTGAATGTGCTGCATTGGGGAAAGATATACTGTTCCTATCGGGCGAAAGACGAAAGACAACGAATCGGGGTTTGTTTTTACAAAGAAGGAAGCAGATTCTGCAAACCAGTTAAAAATTGCAGTTTTTCGTATGTAATTCACTGTAGTTTGACTTACTTTTGTTTCCGTCATGAAAGTACACTGTGTTGAATGGATAAATAAAACGGTACACTGTACTTTCATAATGAAACAAAAGTACATCAAAACTACAGTTGAGCTGCACCCGAAAAAAAACGCAACTTAAGTCTCGTCGGCGAACCGTCATCTTCTTAAATATAAAGAGTCAAGTTCGAATTTGTAAACTCCTGTCGGGTAAAGACCAAAAGTTTGTTACGTCCGTAAATCCGATCTTTTTTTTTTGCACTGGCAAACCTGTTTACCTCATTTTTTTCTGAGTAAGCGTGTTTTTAACGTGAAGATGGTGAGATTTGTGATTTATAGCTATTGTTTACTTTTCATTGGGTTCGGTTCGGGTTCATTTTGTTTCGAGTAGGCCTGTATTTCAAAGGAAAATAACTTTTTCGTTATTAATTCGAAACAAATTTACTTTGTGTCTACTTTGTTTTCTATGGCCACTATTTTGTCACTTTTTGACACTTTTTTCGACGGAAAGATTTGTGACCTGGAAAATCTAAACAAAACTCTAAACTGTATGTCATTTAACCTGGCGATTAGGCTTGGAATTTTTCAGATCTGGAACATTCAAGGCTAGATTACGGTAAGTAGTTAAATCTTGCCAGAAAAGGCAGATTAAAAAAAATCCTCTTTAGCGAAAGCTGAAATGTAAAGCTGAGGTTATGAATGTATGTATTAACAAAATTTTGATCACAAGAATAATTTCAGCTGATGCATTGCAGCTAGTTTTACACCGGCTCTGTTATTTACTGGCGGGAAATGTGCGCCGTTGCCGCGAAGTGGCAACAGTTCATTTTTGTCGGTACGTGCGAGTCGTACAATTGCGATCCCGGAGTCGTTGATATGAGGGGGTCTCAACCCCACCCCCTGGCCTGACTGCTTCGGGCCACCCCTGAAAAGAACTCCATATTTCTGTTTACCTAAACATCAAACTGTCTGAACAGCGAAACGGTCTGAACAGTCAAGCTGCGAAGAGAATAGAATATATTTTACACGAAAGCCCGAAGGCCATGGCAAAATCCTATAGTTTTAACATTGGTTTGAATACGGTTTCGCGGCTGATATGCCACGAGCCTTTAAATCGAACATACAGAGCGTGTTCCATCCTACTTACCGTAGTTACTACGCATGACGTCACGAATTCTGGCTTTTTCCGTCAAGGCTGGAACGATTTTTCTATTTTCCCGCAGAATATCATGCCACGGGCGAATCCGACCAATCACGATTGAGAGATCCGTAGTTACTACACTTACTACGCTCCCGAGCGTGGTAAGCAAATAGTTACTATTAGTTACTATTTCGAGACGGCTGGAACGGTCAGCTTAGTAACTTTTGGTAAGATTGGAACGGAAATAGTAACTAATAGTTACTATTGGTATGAGGGTGGAACACGCTCAGAGTATAGCAAATCGATACTATTTATCTTTAGCCAAATTCCTAAAACCCTTTAGTCACCTTAGTAGATTCCATCGATTCGATTTTCTTTGTTATACGGCTTCGATTTTAATTAGATTTTGCATTTTTGTTAGCTTGGCTTCCAGGTTCCCTAGTTTGATTTCGGAAACCGTTTTCGAAGAAACAGAAATTGCCCACCGACTTTTGGACCAGAAGATAAAGGTAATGTCCGACAAATATTTGAATTTAATGCGCATTACTTTATTATATGGAGCATGATATGAGCCTCGTTTTTGTTGCAATAGCGCTGCCGCATCGCTGCTGCATCACTTCTTTGCTTTTGCATAATATGCGTTTTTGGATTCACTTTCTTCTTGGTTGAAGCGGCAGCGCTGCAGCATCTTGCATCTTGGTCGGGGAGCAAGTCCGTGATTCTCGAGAAGCGCTGCCGTCTTCCTCGGAATTGCTGCAGTGCAAAAACGGATGTAGAAAGAATCAGTCCGGAATCGGCCGATGTTTTTTTTGGGGTTTTCTGCTTTGTTTTGGTTTTCTTGGTTGGTGATCGTTTTTGCATTTTTCCTCGAAATTTTCTGTCTGCGCTGAAAAAGGGCGGTTGTCCTACCGAAATATTCGCCTTTTATTTCAGTATATTCGTTGGCTAATACAAACCCCATTTTTGTTGGTTTCTTCGTTGATTTTCTGTGATGTAATTTGTCAATTAATGATTGGATCCTTTACAGGTTCAGCAATTGAAAAAGATGGCGATGGAGCTGCTACATGGAGTAAAAAGATTCCTGATCTATTTCTCCCTTATCACATTGGGCTATAGTTTTGGCGAAGATGGTGAGCTTAAAAAACTCACCTATGAGGAAGAGCCGGCGACAAAGGAAGAGCTGGAGCCATATTACTTAGACAACTCTCTTGTTTGTCAGATTGTTTTCTACGTCTGCAAATACCTAGTTGAGAAGATTTACCTCTTGATACAAGCTATATTTCACCGTGGCCAAGAGGAGAGGAGGGACCTGTCCATCGATCTTGATGAGAGTGAAACTGAAGACGAAAGATTTTTCAATAGTGATTCGGACAGTGACGAAGATGTTTGGAAAGCTGATGGCGACGAAAAAAAAAGTGTCGACGATGATACAGACGCCAAGAGAAGTGACGAACAATCAGAGCTTAACCATGTGATAGAAGTAAATCCAGCGGAAACGTCGGCGGGCAACCTAAATTCATTTATGACAAATGCGTTGAATTCTCTATCTGCTGTTGCTACCTTCATTAAAATTAAGTTCTCGAACAACAGAGGATCAAATAACAGCACGGCAATTGGGAATCAGAGTGATGGACAGTCACCAGAATGTTCAATAATCTCTATGTTTGAAAGCCTTCAAAAAACAGAAAGTGACGAACAAATGTACATTTTATCCCTAAAATCTATTGCGATTCTACGAGGATTAAAGTCGGACTGTGGTATAGAATATTCCCCCACGAAAAAGCACAGGACACTTCCCGCTCTCGCAGCCGGACCCGTCCCAACTAGTGAATCCACTTACAGCAGCTACGAAGGAAACCGTCGCGTGAAACGCGGTAAAGGTGGACGGCTATATGTCCTTCCAGATAAACGGCAGCTCCCCCTTTCCCCCAAAAACGCATTGGATGATTTCGCTATCAGAAGTAGTAGAAGTAGTGACTACTCTGACAGTCTTTGCAGTGACCCTAGGTGTCCGGGCCATGTCTTTTCCCGCAGAAAGTCTTTCAGCGGACCGTCGGGGTTCGTCGATTGTACAAGTCAGAAAACACATGACGATGACGCAAGATTGGATAATGAAAGCTGCGTTACTGAGAATTGTGGAATACGAGTGCAGGTGTACAAGAGGAGTGGCTACCCTTCTTCGAGCTACTTTTTCTATGAACAGCAACTTGCCGGAGGAGGTACTGATTTTCATCCTTATGACGAGCAAACCTCACTTTATGGTGGATCACAGAGTTACGCGCCTTACACGTTCTTCTTGGACAGGGTCGAGCCAACTACTTCTCTGGATATAACACACGCTACTAGACCCCTAGAAGAGGAAGAAAAGCTGTGTGACGTCCAAGCTGTCAGTGTTACCCTCCAGTGCACATATGATTCAGAACAGAAGTATTCTCAGACCGGTCAGCTTAATAGTGAACTTTTTGTCGGGGAAGAATTAACAAATTTAGCAAGACAGTCGGATACAGTGCAGGAGTTTCCTCAGTCCAACTCCAAGCCGGACACCACCGAGCGAAACGAATTCCAAGATTCTACTGAGCACGCAAAAGACCAGGTCGTTCACGTCGGTGACGACATTTTAGAAGACAGCTGTGCGTTGAAAAGTAAAGGTTCTGTTCAGCCAAGTTGCAAACCATCAAGTGAAGAAGACTTGCCTCACTTACCTGAAACTGTGCAGAAATCAACCGAACGTAAAAGTTCTAAAGACACAGAACTGACCGCAGAATTAGAACAAGGTGATAAAGACGCGATTACTGATGTCCAACAAGTAACGAGCAAATTCGAAATCGATCTAGATCTGACAGAGTTGAACGATTATCAAAATGGAAAAAAGCCGATTTATGTTGCAAGTATCGTAACAGTCAGGAGGGACATTCTTTTCGGAGTACCGTCACCTACCGAGCCAGAGAAGCTCTCCTCTGTCATATTTAAAAGGCCTATCTCAGAAGAACAATCTACGTTTGCAGAAGCAGAAGAAAAGGCCACACCTGCAGAATTCGGAGTATCCGCTACTGAAGGATCCACCAGCTCAGTAGAGAAAGCAGTATCCAACGAGGACAATGACGGAAGAATGTTGGAAGTCGATAAAAGCCTGCTTGAGCTTTGTTCTGTTTCAAATGATTCTGAAAGTAACGAAATAGATACGCCTGATGGAGGTGGGTACCATCAAGTGACTACCGGAAGTGCACATACCACAGAGCCCGAAGACCACATACAAGCAAACGAGAAACTTCTTTTCCTGGAAAGCAATTTTCAGAACTCTGAAGAACATCTCAGAGCTTCTGTGGCATGCACACAAGAGTACGAGGGCATTCCTTTAAAGTTCGTTGGTAGTTCGCTGGATAACATAACGAACTTAGCAGACGGCGCGCAACAAAGTTTTGAACAAATTGAACCTCAGCATGACCCTTGCAGTGTCCTAGAAAGTGAAAGTGGAGACTCCGCTCTGCCTCATGACCAAGAAATACGTAAAAATTACTGTCACTTCAGAAATGACCCATTAGATTTCTTTAACTTAACCGAGAATCAGGGTTTTAAAAACATGGAATTGGCTGCTGAAACCCAAAAGGCAGAGACAGACTCGGTTATTGGTCTTCAACTAAGAACCAGCAAATTTAAAACAGATGTCAAATTAACGGAGTTGAACAACGGCCAAAATGGAAAAAAGGAAGAGTCAGAATATGTCAGCTTAACAGTGACAAAAAAAGAAGAACCGACCAGCGAAGAAACAATTAAACAGGTTGAAACATGCAGAGAAAATATCGTAACGGTTGAAAGGGACATGCAATTCGGAATAACGTCCCGAACCAAGCCAGAGGAGCTCTTTTCTCTCATATCTCAAAAACCTATTTCAGAAGAACAATACACTTCCGACGAAGATGAAAATGTCAGACCTGCAGGATTTGAAGCCTCAACTGCGGAAGACTACGCTAGCTCGGTAGAGAAAGTACAGTTCAAAGGGGAGAGCGTGGGGAAAACATTGGAAGTTGATTCAAGTCTGTTTCAGGATTTCCCAGTTTCATCTTATTCCGAGATTAAGAAATGGGATCGAGGTATGGACCACCGCGTCATTGACAGAAGTGTATATCCTGAAGACTGCATACAAGCAAACGAGAAACTTCTTTGCCCGGAAAGCAATAGTCAGATCTCCGAAGAACATCTCAGAGATTCTGTGGCATGCATTATCGAACACCAATGCATTCCTTTAACTTCCGTGAATAGTCCACTTGATAATATAACGAACTTAGCAGAGCCAGATTGTGAACAACATGAACATCAACAGAACCTGAGCAAATTCATAGAAAGTGAGATTGGGGCATCGGCTCATCCTCGTGACGAAGGAGTACGTGGTAAGTTTAAAAATGACCATCAAGCTTTGGAATATATGAACAGAAAAATGCAGGAGCTGATAAGACCACTTCTGACGAGCGACAACTCACTCTTGTTTGAACCAACTACGAAAACAGGTCCTGTCTATCCTTCTTTTGAAACGAATTCTGAAATCAATTCAGATGTTGGACCTAAAGAAGAACTGTATGGAGAACCGAAGATTGATGAACCAAATTACCAGGAAAAGCCGGAAATAGAAATGGTCCAACCAATTAAAACTGAAGACCCAATTACCTGCAAGGATACAGGTAGACCTACACAGATGCCACCAGATTCGAAAATTAGAAGCGATACAAATAACTTCCTTGCTAGCGTCAAATTGCAGAAAAGCTGTGGGGCCTGGGAACACCCCATCCCCACCTTAAGCGACAACTTGAGGGAGGGTCATCCTTCAATAAACAGGAGGGATGATAAGCTAGAAGGCACTACAGTTGATCCTAATATGGACGTGGTTGTAGTAGGCCAGCCTCTCCTCTCTAGCGTGATCAAAACGAGAGACGGAATGGCAGACACTGCAACGGAACCCAATATAACTTTCCACGGTCCTGTATGCGTCGACAATGGCACTGGTGAAGAGCCAGCTGAAGGCGAAGTCAAAGCCACTTCAGAACAAGACCGTGTTTTGACCGGCGAAAGGCGAGACCACACTGAAGATCCAGGAATATCCGAACAGGTTGCCGACGCCACATCGGAAGAGAACGTGCAGCCCAAATTTAAGCACATGGAGAACAACGTCATAGTTATATCTGAAAGCACAAACTCAGCAACGGTCAGCGAAGATCGAGTCTCACCACTCGTCAGCATATTCAGCTTACGAACAGAAAAAACTCTTATAAACGAAGAACCATACTCTGTGATTCCCCTTTTCGAGCATACACCTACAGTTAATGGCGGCGGAGAATCAAATGTGACATTCTTGGAAGAGTCAGATTTGGAACATGAAGGAACAGACGACAAAGACGCGAATCAACCATCCACAGAATCTTCAAATCCACTTACAGTTCAAACCGACATCACCGACAACATAAATGATTTCTTCTTTCATTTTGACTCCATTTTGGAGGACGCTGAATTATGCGGCTTACCCATGATGAATATAGATTCTGCTCTGTACCTCGACACTGCTGAATTAAGTGCTGAAAAAAAAACTTCAGCAGCTGACATAGAAGATCCGCAAAGTTGTCTAGCCACAAATAAACTAGACACTACAACAGCTGAAATTGACGTGGAGACGAGAGCAACCGAAAATCCAGCAGAAAATAGATTTTTCGGGTTAAGTGAACTCTCAGCACCAGTCGCTCCCGGAAATCCTTCAACCCACTTGATCAAACTGGAAGTAACAAATAACAATGCACTTGCGTTCGAACACACGAACGATGAAGCCGAGAGCCCGATTCTTGAACAGAGCCTATCCGGGTACCCAGCGAAAACCGGCATACGAAAATTGGGGGCTGGAAGTATGTTCTATGTGGAGACACCGGGTTTAAGCTTAGGCAATGATCTGATTGAAGCATTTTCGTCTCCAATTCCCACAGAATCGACATCTGTTGAGGAACAGAATGAAAGCGGTGTTACGAGTTTGTCCCCTGTTAACACACAAAACAAACCTGGGTCTGATTCCAATGCACTTCATTTCAATTTCGAGATCGCCCCGGCTCCTAACAAAGAGAACAGACTGGAAAGTTTGTTAACGGAACTATGTGCTAGTGAAAGTCAAGCTAGCATGGAGACTGGCATTAAGTTGTTCCAGATTCATCAGCAACCTGACACGACCGTCATAGTTGGAGAGTTTTGTGAAAAAGTAGTTTGCGACAGCAGCACGAGTAATGGGAGACAGTTAGACCTCCTCTGTGAAAGCATGACTAGGTTCGCGGATGTCAAAGATGGGCTACCAGTGGAGCCTGATGTTCTTAACGACAGAAACGTTCCTTCGTTTACAAACTTCAATAACAGTATTGGGCAGACAATGTTATTAAGACCACAAACTCACTTGATCATCTCCGATGATCAGGCGACGTTGTTTGCACAAGAACAGTTTGTTATATCGAGTTTCGTCACAACCGAAAAAACAGCAAACGTTGCTACCATTGATACATGCGAGAGCTTAAGGGGTGACAGTAACTTCTGGTTGTTGGCTCCTGTGAATGATGAAGATGTCCGAACTGCTGATGAGTTGCCGAATGCAAACAAAAACGATATCTTCGAAGAGCGGCTACCCACGCTCCCTCCCGCCCATGGCGACG
Source organism: Branchinecta lynchi (assembly GCA_023053575.1). Lineage (NCBI taxonomy): Eukaryota > Metazoa > Arthropoda > Branchiopoda > Anostraca > Branchinectidae > Branchinecta > Branchinecta lynchi. Next base: position 4,762,455 of record JAKZAP010000013.1, on the reverse strand, counting down.
GTCAGCATAGAGTAATGAATTTGAGTGATGAAGATTTTTCAAGCGGAACAACATCGGCAGTACCGACTATACCAGGGGCATTCTCACCAGATGATGTAATAGACGACACTGAACGGACACTGCTTTGCATGTTCGATGAAATGATGAGACTAGAAAGCTTGATTCCCCCAGTCATGGTAGAAGAGAACGTGAATTTCAGACTACATTGTCATTCGTATTTTCCTAACAAGGTTAGTGTACGGCCTAGAGCTGCGTGCACTAATTACCAATGTCAGATCTCGAACGCTGATGACGAGGTCAATGACGAAATCAGTTCTCTTGATGAAAGTTTTCAGCAACTGAGCCTCCAACTCACAGAGATAATCGATTCCTCGTCGAAAGCGTTGTCTATGGCAGACGAGCCACCCTGGCTCGATGAAGATCCCACTATTGAAATGCAACAAGTTAATGAGCCAGATTGTGAAAAGCAGGAGATTCCCGCTGGCATTTTCACTGCATCGGTGGTGTACTGTCATACGGAAAGCCCTGAACACTCTCTCACAGTCTCTGAACTACTCGAACAGCTTATTGACGAGACGGCGGGTGATGCGAACAGACTTGCTGGCATAATCTTTTCTACAGACATCAGTTCATCGGTAGAAGAGGAAACTCGTTTTGCAATTACGAAAGAAGACAGTTCCAAGGAAGGTGACGAAAACATCAGCTTTTTGTTGTCATCTTACACTGACAAACAAGCAACTGGCAGATCAACTGCAGAAACTCCAAAGGGCCAAGGAGATTACAGCTTGAAGTCTGACAGCTTGCATCTTTTCTCAGAAGATGTTTCGACAACTTCTGATTCTGCAGCCATGGACGACAGATTGCGAACTAGTCAAGACAACATTTTGCCAGCCACTGAATCCGGCTACTCCGTGCTGATACAAAAATCACACTCAGCGGGTCTTTCAAATTTAACTGAGTCAGTAACTGAAAAATACCAAACCATTGCTGTGCTTGTCGAGGAGGTCCCTTCTGGAACGGTAAAAGGTCTAAAGCAGATGTTCGAAGACGACTGCAAAATCTCCAAAATACACCCTGCCAAAGAAATCCGACTGCCAGTACCAAAGCCTCGATCTGTGTTCCCAGGAAGCCCTAAGAGATCAGCAGATGCTCTTCAAAGTGACTACAGACTTCCCGATCTACTTTCTTCAGCATGTGGCGTTGAAGACTGCCAATCTTTATTTTCAGAAGAAAGGACAAAAAGTGTTGCAGATCAACAAAAGAACAAAAATGTGCCTGAAGTTCAACCAAATGTTCCACTTCCTAATAAGATCATAAGTGCTACTAGTCACATCATACCACCTCGACTGTCAATCCAGCTGCCCCAAGAAGACTCAGACTTACCTACCGAGTTCTTAACAATCAAAGAACGTAAACAAAAGTATATGCAGAAGCTTTCTGAAGAAAAGAAAGTTGAAGCTCCGAAACTTCAACGCCATCTTGAGTCCATCATAGAGGAAGATACAGGAAGACCAGTAGGAAGTGTTCCAACCATAGAAGAGAGAAAGAAGATTTTCTTGGCAGAACTCGACTCCAGAGGTCCGTATCGAAGCACGAAGAAGCCAAAACTGAGCACTGGACTGAGCAGGCGGCAGGTCGTTGATAAGCTCGAAAGACTGACCGACTTTGCTAATAGTGACTACGCTGAAGCAAGTGTAGCGACTCCCTCAGTCTGGAACGCCATAGCACTGTTCGATAAGACCAAGGCTAAAACGTCAAGCCGTTCGCGAGAATTTTCGGTGCAGACTGATCCTCTACCTAAGAGAAGCCGCTCATCAATGTCACTTCCGGGATCTATCTGTGGTTCTGACTGTGGGAGCGACGTTGGCTCTGAAACCGACAGCGCTTTGTTCCCCGCCATCTACAGGACGACCTCTTCGCGAGGAAGAGGACGCCTCTGGCTCAATACGAAGATGATGGCCCCAGGAACACTTTCTTTACCGTCTTCACCTTGCAGGGTTAATCGAAGTTTTACGGATGTTTAATCATTATTCTTTATTAACATATAAAAACCTCGAGATCACTATCGCACTGGTATGTGTTTAAAATGTATAGCACACTTACACAAATAATTACGGAGAGATAGGAACAAATGTCCAATAAGTCCTGAAGCCCTTGACGATGGTCGCTCTGAAAGAAAAGAAAAAACGGTGTAACGTAGGTTTAGTTCTGAGAAAAGTGTCAGGCGAATGAATCCTCTAATAAACCAGCTTTCCGCGTAAGAAAATGCCACTTTTCCTCCACGCAATCTGAGAACAAACAGTGTTCCAGGAATCCTACACATTCCATCAACGCAACATCCGTACACTGATCAGATAATCCACTTACTATTGAGCATTCAAAACGAACACGAGATAGCCCAAACTCGGATATCCTTATTGCTTTTACAAAAGTTATGGCATCCCTCAGAAGCAGAAGAAGAGATTCTCGGCCAATATTGAACGTGTCCGAGAGCTTCGAAACGAAAAAAAATGCTGACTTAATTCTCCATTTTATGCAGCATTTCGCTTTCGGACTTAAATTTTCGCTCAGTTAATGCAGCATTAATTCGGCATAAAATTCATCGACAAATTCAGCAAGAATGCTAAATTTTATGCTGAATTTTCAAGAAGATACTGGCGAGTACGGCCTCAGAATTTTCGTCGGCAAACATAACAAATTACAAAAAGACAACTGACAATTCGGCAAACATTAAAATTCTAAGAGAACTGGCGATCATGGCCAACGAAGAAAGGAAAGATAAGAAGATAACAAAGTTGGATATCAGTAGATGATCCATTTCGTCAGCTTTATACAGCCAACTCATTTTTCTTCTTCCTGACTTAAATTTTGGTATTCTAGAGGTGTCAGAGAAAAAAAAAAGGTAACAGCTTTCGGACAGAAAAAGAAAATGCCGACAAAATGCAGCATTAATGCAGCATCAAAAAGCTTTCGGACACGTTCATTGTAATTACCAAGAAGTCAGTTCCAATTGCGGCAGGCTTGCTACATTTTCTGTCTGGATCCCATCGTACACGGCAAAACGCTGTTGGATGACTTCTAGTCATAAATTACCCGGCAAGTTGTTCACACGGTACTGAAGATGAACTTACTTATACTACTTTCTCTTAATTTAATTAAGGGTCACTGAAGTTTTATTCACAGTAATTCAAGAGTCTTTCAACTGTACGGCCTCCCCCCCCCCCCCCCCCCTATTACAAGTTTCCTCGGTTCCTGGCGCTCTACTTCTGACAAACAAATCTGATTGGTTTTCTTGAAAACCAAATGAAATAAACCGAATTTTTCGACGAAGCACCGTATTCTATATTACGCCATATTTTATCTGATGCTAGCCCTTCATTGCCGTTGCCGCATATTTGACAAAACTCACCGTAAATGCAGATGGAAGAAGATCGCTCTTTTAACCGATAGGTAGTGTGATCTTCTGACTAAAGAAGTTACAACTACTTATTCCAATATAGGCGTAAATATACTGTTTGACCTCAAACAAATTGCAACAGAAATGATTTTTCGACGAGAAAAAGAAATTATAAAACATATTAAAGGAGAAACCTAGCGGCAAAGTTCGTGTTTTTTAGCGTCTATATTTTACTTTTTTATTTTTTCATCTGAATATTTTCGACTTTATTCAGGCTTAGGGTTTTCTTCATGGGCAACACGTTTCTGATGTAGTTTTACGCGCTGAACTTGAATATCATCAAATTAAAGATACGGTCAACAAAATAAAATAGACACCACGAAAAAACAGGAACTGTACAGTTTTTTTTTTCTTCTCTAAAATATGTTGTATAAATTATTTCTACAGCAATTTCTTTGCGGTCACGTCACATTTGACGCTAGATTGACTGTACTACTATATGCCTTTGACCAGGGACCCATAAATTTCCTGCAATGACTGGCCATTCAGGGGGTTGTCCTCTTGGGTAAAATCGGCGTTCTTGCTCAGATAGACAAAATTGCCAGCATGCCACCAGGTACCTACGCTAGGACAAAAGATCCAGGATACTCTTCCATCACAGAGACATATTCCTAGTTCAGCACAACAGCTGCGAAAATTTTTGTCTATCTGGATAGTCGGGTATTTCATCCCCGTGGGTGTTTCTCGAACTATCTGACGCTCGGTCAAGAGCGCATCAGAAATCTCTTATCGACAAGCCCCCTGGATGGCGAGTCATTACAGGAAATTTATGGGTCCCTGCTTTGACCTAACTTACCTCATTTGAACCAGTCCTTCCGTGGAGTCAGCAGGCGGCAACCAGGTCAATATAACTTCCGACTTGGCTTTTCCATTGGAATGGGAGATTGCCCCTGGGCATTTTGGCAAACGCTTGCTACCAGCGGATTCTGCCCAATCACCAACCAAATCCCCTTCGTCGTCGAAGGCAGCAACAACAAAGCCCTTGAACTTCGTCTCATCATCGGGAGCACTGATGGTGACTGTGGAAAAGAATGCATGTTATTTACTTTATCGGGAAATGACAGATTTTACTCCAAGTCGTAACAATTTTGTCAAGACGGCCGCTGCCATGGGACCCAAATGTAACTGGGCTTGGGGTATCAGGGATTCGAAGCTGCAAAATGTATAATAATAATTGTATTTGAAAAAGCCCGAGGGCCATATACAATTACAGGTTATTAATACACAGAAATGTCAATTAACATACAACTAATCTACGGAAAGCTTTCTATATTCTAACGCTCTAGATACAAACCTACAAATCTTACTAATCGCCTGGGCGGATGTACATATCAGGATACCAGGGAGTGTCGGGATATACCCACCGAAAATCTCCCTACGGAGATCCGAAAGCTCTTGGCACCGGCTTAGAAAATGGCCACACAATCCTTCAGCCCAAGCTGACTGCGAACCATATTTGATAGTGCAAAACGGATACGTCCGCTGAATTTTATTGGAGCTATATTTCGGCCCTTCTTGGCAAGGGTTCTCTTCAGGCTCAAAACCGCTCAAGTTGGTAAACGAACTTGTGTTTGAAAACGGACTTGTGTGAAAACGAACTTGTGTGTTTCCCACAGGTTCGTTTCGTTCCCGTTTTACACCATCAAATATGTATATACGCAACTGGAAAACTTGAGTTTTGAGAGGGTGGGAAAAAAATTCTTGACGAAAATCATCACGTGACGTCGCATGGTGACAACCGCATGACAATTTGCTTTCATTTTGCTGCAGTGGTGGTTAAAAAGACAAAAGCGAATAAGAAAAAAACTGGGCAAATACGAACTATGGTTCGTATTTGCCCAGTTTTATATAATTTATAGTTTTATAAATACATATATATATATTCATTTGTTCTTGCCCATCGATCATTCGGCGACACGTTACTTTTTCCAGATACAAAATAATCGGTCCAAGGACAAAAATATAAATTCCACTCCTGCAGAGTTTCACGAAGCTGAAATAACGAGCACAGCAAGCAAGGTCGTATCCAGGGGGGGGGAGGTTAGGGGGTTAGTGTCTTTTTTGTACTTTTTTGTGCGACCCGCAGGCAAACCCCTCCCCCCCAAAGGCAACCCCCCCCCCCCCCACGAAATAGATTCCTGGATACGGGCCTGGCAGCAAGTCAAAAAGTTGCAACCACAAAGTGGCTGTCGGAATCAAAATCAGATGATTGGCAACGAAAATTTGTATTATAGGCAAGGCCGTATCCAGGGGGGGTAGGGGGTTTACCCCCTCCCCCCCCGATACATGCAAAAATAATCATTTTATAGGCTTTTTCGTCTGATCTGTGTGTTTTTTGTACTTTTTTGTCCGACCAGCAGGCAACCGCCCCCCCCCCCCCCCCCCCCCCCCCCCCCCCCCCCGAAATAAAATCCTGGATACGGGCCTGATTATAGGACCTGTCTCACCTATAATACTAATGCAACCTACTTCCACGATCACTCCATATATTTCTAAACCCAGAGACACCAATTTCGTATGGTACATTCTAACCCCTCTAACAAAACCATGCTGATTTTCTCACTTGCCGTGTTTTGCTACCTTCGATGTGTATCACGCTGTCGATGGTTGTCTGCGAGAAGTTTTTCCATCAGAAAAACGGGTTATGTAAAGTCGCTACAAGTCAACGGGTTTCGGAAAAGGCTTAAAACAGCCGAAACCGTGGGTTATTTGGTGAAAGTACAGACTACTTTTAAGTATAAAATACTGTAAGTTGAAGAGTAAATAGTGCGAGGGGTTCTTTGAGTCCGTACATGCATCTGAAAACCTCATCGCATTAGCTTAGCGCAAGGCCGTATCCAGGGGGGGTAGGGGGTTGACCCCCCTCCCCCGAAACATACAAAAATAGTCATTTTTATAGGCTTTTCCCTCTGATCTTTGTCTGTTTTGTACTTTTTTGTCCAACCCGCAGGCACCCCCCCCCCCCCGGAAATAAATTCCTGGATACGGGCCTGGCTTAGCGGGATCATAGTTTAACGATCAGAGTTTGGCGGCCACGGACTGGGATTCCCAATACAATTTTCAGCACTACTGTAAATTCTAAGGAAAACTAAGGATCAACTGCCGCGGAGGAGCTCACGACAACTGAGAGCAATAAAATGGAGTAATAAACCCGACGGTCTTTCAGTGAGCTTCGGGTCGCGGGTCAAAGAGTGCCAGTTATTTTCCAATTTCGATAATTAAGCAATTCCTTCGTCAGGCTGTAGAAAATCGTGAGCTTTTTCGAGCATAAATGGCGACAAAAACTATTTTCCTTGAGGAAAACGATAATCAGAAAAGTACTTACCAGTAATGTTCGTGATGCCCTTGGAAGTATCATATGTCTCAGAGCTCATTGACATAATGTATGGGATTGTGTCTTCTTCCTGTGGTGATGTTCCCATATGGCGCGGATTCCAAGCATTGCAAACTGATGCTGGGGCGCCGTTTGGAAAACCATAGCAAGCAACCTGGATTAAGTGCAATTTAATCACATGTTTGCAGCGTTTAAACCACTCGAAGCAAGGGAAGGAGGCTTAATAACAAGATACTCGACAACCAATAGGAGTAGTGGACGAGTAGAAACTGAGAAGAAACTCCTCACAATACGTCCTTTATAAAATCCGATGACAAATTGCCGCCAGACGCGCTAGAGGAACAATAACAATCACACGTGAAATCTGGGGATAAGTTATCTGATGGGTGAATGAGCGATTAGGCTTTCGCTTCATATCGAGTCGCGTATTAGCCCCGTTGAAAAGTCAGCCAGCACTTGGGTAAAGCAAAAAGAGGGGAAGAGGCATTCTAAACAGTTTTAAACATGGTGAGGCCTAAGAGGAATTGAAAATAGCAAAACAAAGCTGGATAAACGTACACAAAGAAGTAACGTGTCATTGTTTTCTTTACTATAGCCCACCTAGTGGCCACAAAAGAACTAATCTGAGAGAAATTTTGTGAGGGCGTATCGTGCAACGTAAGTCACGGGACAACTAGACTTGGCAAAGTTGTCCGCCTGTTAGCACGATAACTCTCGAAGGGGTTGGAATAATTTGTTCAAGCTTGGTATGTGGATCCTTTGGGTCAAAGTACAGGTTAAGCTCGTAGATGGTTCTTAGAAATCCCTAAATTTAGGTGTAAGGAAGGGGTTTCAGAGTAAAGAAATATAACGAAGGCCCGGAAATGAAAATTATTTTCTCACCGGACAAATGGTTCACCCGAAATCAGGCAAAAATATAAAAAAATTTAAAAGCAAAAGTTTTATGAATCCGGCCGAAACCGGAAATTTAGCAGATAGTTTTAAAACCCAACCAGACAGTAGATGTAGGGTCAGGAGACCCGCTGTTGCAGCTTTCTATACTAAAGATAAACAAAAAGTATATGCGATCATTTTGGGTATCTCCCAAAGTCCCAACCAACGTTTACTGGGTCAAAAGGCAGATTACATTCGACAACTGTCTAGTGAACAATTCAATAAAATTTGTCGACCAATTTTCAGAAAAACCAGGAGGGGACACGGGTCCCTACCCTACCCCTTTTTTCGATACAAGCCGAAACCTAACCCTGCGTTTGTGACAAAATTTGATCACGAACGATTGTGACTTCGCACAGTTCGTCTTCTTGGCAGTCTTAGGATCTGTAAAAACGATGGTATCTGCAAAAACGCAACTATAGCTATATGTTTCGTGTCTAAAGGTCTAGTCCGGCCGATTCCGAATTTCATCACTGGGCCTCAAAAGATCGTGATCGCATACGGATAACCTGGAACCAACGGGAAATATCCGTAAAACCATCTTAAAAGAACTGAACTTGTCCGAACCTGCCAATCCAAGCTTCACTTGGATTAGTCATCTGAAATTTTGTCTCAGTGACACGTTAGCTCTTCTTGGCAATGGCCTTCGTCAGGCTGTGGCTAAAGAACAGCTAAAAGAACACCATCTTAGAAATCGAAGAAAATCCTATGAGACGCCGAATTCGCCTTATACTGATTAATCAGTTCATGGCTCCAAGCGGATTAATCTCTGTTGTGCCTTCCCTTCCCCGTTAATAGCATCCATCACACAGGAATAGGGGTAGATCCATAAGGCAATGAATTGAAAAGAGAAGCTTTCGAAAGTAAAAGGGTATAAGTAGAGTTTTCGTTGAGCGTTGATGGGGGTGGGTGATGATAATTGGGGAACTAATAGGAACTACATCCCATGGTGGCTCTAAATCGGGATATGGAGAATGTCATGATTCCTAGCTCTATGCCCGGCTGTGTTTTACATTCAGCGTTCAATACTGTGGTGTCAGCAGTTGTGTTTTTGCAGATACCATGATCAGAAGGCGTGCACTTATCGTGGTATCTGGCCAGTTACCGTCGCATCTGACAAAGTCATCTCACTTTCATCAGCACCAACACAAGAGCCTAGGATTTTGTCAAATGTGCGGGAAGGAAATTTGGCACTTGAAGCTTGGCAAACAGAAGTTCGATTATAGTGGATACCAGTTTTTCTTTTGGGATGAGTTCTAAAAGCGCAACTTGGGATACCACAGTAACTGCCGATACCATGGTGTCTATAAAGACGCAACTAAAACTGATTCAGGTACACTGAGGATACATTAAATGAACACACCCTTGTTGGTGTGTTTTACAATCAGCGTTCAATACTTTGATGTCAATAATTGCGTTTCTGCAGATACCATGGTATCTGATACCACGGTCTAAAGTCGTTTTCGCTGTTACCGTGATATCAGATACCATGATCAGAAGACGTTTTTGCACTTATTGTGGCTGGCCAGTTACCGTCGCATCTCAAAAGTCATCTCAGTTCACATCAGCACCAACACAAGAGCCTAGGATTTTGTCGAATGTGTGGGAAAGAAGTTTGGCACACAGAAGTTTGATTTGAGTAGATATCAGTTTTTCTTTTGGGGTGACTTCTAAAAGCGCAACTTCAGATACCACAGTAACTGCAGATACCATGGTATCTATAAAGACGCAACTAATACTGATTCAGGTACACGGAGAATACATTAAAATGAACACACCCTTGTTGGTGTGAACTGAAAGTACTTACTATGCACATGAATCCTGCAACAGCGAACTTCCACATATTAGGTGTTTGCTATGCTTCCAATGTCACGGCTAAAAAATAACTGAATCCAAACAACTCAGAGGACACGTTTTCGTATTAAGGCCAAGGTATCTGCTACAGCTCCGTTTGTTAGTGATTGCTCGACTCGAGAATGATGATCGAGACCCGTCTGAAAGATTTCAAAGGCATCCACCTTGACCAGTTTTTGTTGGCAATTACCAACGTAAGCTTACTGTGCAGAAACCCGGTCCGTCATATAGGCTAAAGAATCGTTATCATTCATAGGAAAGTTATTGGCAGTAGGCACCACACTATAGAACTGGGTCATATCGGTGGGTTTTCCAGTTATGATGGACACGTCAAGAAGACTAATACCCATGTTGAGGACTTTAAGTCCAGACCAAATCTTGGTCCTAACCGAATCTTCAGCTTTTAATTGAAACAAACCTGCTCTCTCGTGGATCACCGTCATTGCCAGTCATGAAACATTCTTGTCCTCCATAGCAACCAATTTTGAGCAAGAACAGAAATAAAAATGAAAGGAGACACTGAAAATACTCGCAATAATGAACTTAGTACATACTGATATTTAAATATCGCATGGAACTTTTGCTAAAAGAAAAGGTTGATGGTTTTGGGTGATGGTGTAAAGCCTATCACACTCCATTATTAAGTAATTACATGAAAGTTTTGTTGCTTATTTGCTTAAAATGAAGAAATCGACAGTACGGAAACTACTAATGTACACCCACCTCACAGAATCTTGACAGTCGTATTCATTTTAATTTTAAGCATGTCGATGAGCCCGGCTGAATAGCTGAATAGCTTAAACTGAAAATTAAAAAAAAAAAGTGTTTGATCTTATTGACCACGAAATCTTAATTTCTAAACTTTTTCATGTTTTAATTTTAATACCAGAGTTATAGAAAGAATTCAAAGTTTTAACAGATTGATCCCAGATTTTAAAATATCCGAATGTTTACTCTGAACCAGAAGCGGTACTTAGTGCCCCAGGTACCATCCTAGGCCTAATTTTAGTTTTAGCTATAATCAATGATGTAGTGGACGATTTTGAAAATAGTTGAAAGTAGGTAGGTAACTTCAGTCCGGTATCTGCGTATAATTGTTGATGAAAATCTGCCGTATAAAGAACATTGTAATAGATCACGGATTAAAGTTGCACAAGGAGTTGGTATAATGCGGAGGTTTCAATATTTTTTTTTACGTATTGTCCCCTGATTTCTTTGGCAACATTCAAATATCATATGAAACGGATACAGACTCTTCAAAACCGGGCTCTTCGAATTTTACAAAAATATTTACCGTCCCCTTCTTCTTATCCTAACAAAAGTGAAACTAAAACTCTATATTTGTTAACCAATATTTTGCCTGTTTCAGAATTAGTCACTCTTCATTCTTTTTTATTTAAGGTAAAATATGACCTGTCGGAACTAACTTCGTACTTTCGTTCGAGTAATTTTTTCCCTGAGCAACCTGACCATACTTATGAAACTCGTCATAAAGGAAAAATCCAGCACCTTAAATTAACCACCGAGAGATCGTGGTTCTCACCATAGTTTTCGATCACGGGTTCATGGCATCTTCATCTACCATATATTGATTGCAGCAAATCTTTTCCAACTATAAACTAGACCTACGTTGCCTGGGCAAATTGAAGTGTTGCGGCAACCTTTATTTCCAGCTTCGCCGACTAAAGTGTTGCGAAAGCAACACTTTGGTTTTGTTTCTTCGCTGTCGGTGAAATGCTGAAGTTGTCAATTTATCGAAGCTTCTAAAACGGTATGTTTTAAGAAGAACACAATCAGTAATTACAGGATCAAAGGCTATTCCTCAGCGCTGTAAAAACAACAACAGAATATTGGAAGAAGGGACTAAATTGACTTTGCAGTCAGTTGAACTTTATTCTTTTCAATCGCAGACATCGTGACGGATGAAAACTTGGAACAATATCTTATATAATCTAGTTGGTATTATAAAGCTATCCGTAACTTTCCAGGAGTAAAATACCATAGATGACACTATTAATTGTTACGAAACTACCTCATTGTTTTACATTATCGTATGCACCCGTTGCGTAAACAGTTAATCCTGGGTTACAGCGAGAACCGATTCCTACTTACAAGTCCCTCTCCCGTGATAGACATCAGGTTCACCGGGAACAAAGAATGAATACACCAGCTAGCAAAAGTCGCAAACCCCTCATCGCTGAAGATGATTGTATCATAACAGCCAATTATTACTTACAAGTCCCTTGCATGTCTTACAATTGGGAACCGAACTTTTCTTACCATTCGAATACACCGGAAACAAATATTTTAATTTTACTTAATAATAAAGCAAAACATATCTCTCGTGGACAGAGCCCACATACGATGTTTTTGTAGTCATAAACAGAGATAAAATAAGTTGTCAACAGATAATTTAAAAATAACAAGGCAGATAAATGCTAAATATCATTGTACTGCTTTACGAAGCTCGGCACAAAGCTTCTACTGTAGCGCATAGTGTTACAGTAGATTGGGGTCAGTTTGGGAACCTTTTCAGCCACTTCTGGGGGGGGGGGGGGGACGAGATCTTACAGGAACAAGGTGGGGGAAGGAATGAACGGTACATGGGGTGCTGGAGAAGGGAGGAGCCAAAGTTGCGGCATAGTTTTTCGCGGCGGGAAGAAAGGGATTCAGTTTTAAATTCTTTGAGGTAAAAAGTGTATGGTAGGGGGGAACCGCCATAGATAATTTGCACCGATCTCTTCTGAGCTCGCTCTATTGTATCAGTTTCACCTTGGGTAAGAGCATAGTGCCAAACCGGACAAGCATATTCGACTAACGGTCGAATGAAAGAGCAAAACATTAGCTTTAGCTTGTCCTTAGGAACCCGAAACTTTTTCAGTGTTTTTAGCATTTGAATTGCGGTGCGAGCGGTGTTAGCTTTCTTTACAATTTTCTTCTTTCTTTACAAATAACAGGTACACCAACTAGAAAAAGCTGCAAGCCCCTCATTGCCGAAGGTGATAATGACCTGACAGTCGACTGTTGCCTATAAGTCCCTTACATGTCTCACAACTGGTATCGCCTATTTTTGGTTTCAGTGTGTACCTTACTACTAAAGTTGTCAACCCCTTGAAACTTTCGAACTGGTGAATCTCATGAAGGAATTTCTGTACCAAAAATGGATGACATATACCTTGATCCGCTCATCAACGGCTTTCGATTGCTGTCGAAAAAATTTGTTTACCTGTCTTAGTTCAAAAGTTTACTTTTTTGCCGTAGGGGAACTTTCTAACGTCACCGCTTAGAAAGGAGCAAATGATAAGCTCTAATTTCTTTAGCAATCAGAGAACTTTTAAAGTTTAAGAGGCATATCTGATACCATTTCTCTATCGCAATCCCAAGTGCAAAAAAACGAATGATAAACTCAGCTGAAATCGCGAACAGAAATGGGTAGAAACCCGTGGGAAAATGACACTTTTTTGTTTCTGTAATTTCTTCTATTTATCACTCAAAGAAGATATGTTGGCTGTGGGGCTGGGTAACTGCCGCATATATATAACCCTTATAGATTTTAGTCCATCTTTAGTTTGAAACTGTTGCCTGCCTGCTTGCATGCTAGACCGGAGCTTTCCACTCGAAAGCAGAAACATGGTTTGATGAAACGGAAGTTTGGCTGCACAACTTCACATAGTCCTCTCTGTTATGGGCTATATAACTCCACTTCACTTCGCACACCGTAGGTTCTGGCTCGAGATCAAGCAAAAACCATCCTTTTTGGCCTCGGGTAAGTCCTATGGAGCTTTGCAAAATGTAATGTCATATTCATCAATCCGACCTAAGGTCCACACTTCCCGTAAGAACCGCACAGGTTAGACCTTTACCAGTTACCAGGAATAAAGTAAGATCGGCGGCATAGAAAAAAAAAAAAAACGAGGACAAAAACAAAGTGTTGCTCTCGCAACACAAAAGCAATTAACTTCATTATATACTTATAAATAAATTCAAGAATCATCGATAAATTAAAAAATTAAAGTAAATTTATATTTTGTTGGTTACAAATTTTGGTTGGGCTCCTTATAAGTTGACGGCCATCGGTTACCCTCGCTTGCGCCTTTTTTTTTTTTTTTTTTTTTTTTGTTCGGGTAGATCTTGCTGAGTGTCGGTGGGTTTGCGGGGCGGGTTCCCGTCTAGTGGTGAGTCATGGAATTATAACATTTATTTTTGGAATTAGTCATATGTAAAATAGATTTGTTTTATATTGTTCCGTGTTTTTGTCAATCGACCTTGTGTCTCCGGCTTGACCTCATATTTATAATGATTTACACAGAAGTGTAATTAAAACCTTGAACCGACTTTTTGGGATCCCAAAACGTAAGTGCAAAAGTTGTCCGTCTGTCCGTCCGTCCGTCCGTCCGTCTGTAAGCACGATAACTCTCGAAGGGAATGAGATATTTTGATGAAACTTGGTGTGAGGGTTCGTTGGGTCGTCGGACCAGTCAAGTTCGTAGATGGGCTTTGTAGCTCTACATTTAGGGGTGGGGGAGGGGATTCAAGGAGAGGACAAACAAAATGTTTTGAAACAGCTAATGTGATAGTCGACTATGGGGTAAGAAGACATGCTGAACACGATGGTGAAAACCATTTTGTCATCGGACAAGTAGTTCGCCCGGAATCCGGCCAAAACCGGAAAGTTTGTTGAAAGTAAAAGTTTTATTTGAAGTTGATTAGATATTGGATTTAGGGGTAGGAAGACATGCTGAAGACGATGGTGAAAATTATTTTCTCGACGGACAAGTATTTCGCCCGGAATCCGGCCCAAACCGGAAAGTTTGTTGAAAGTAAAAGTTTTATTTGAAATTGATTAGATGTTCGATTTAGGGGTAGGAAGACATGCTGAAGACGATGGTGAAAACTATTTTCTCGACGGACAAGTATTTCGCCCGGAATCCGGCCCAAACCGGAAAGTTTGTTGAAAGTAAAAGTTTTATTTGAAGTTGATTAGATGTTCGATTTAGAGGTAGGAAGACATGCTGAAGACGATGGTGAAAACTATTTTCTCGACGGAGAAGTATTTCGACCGGAATCCTGCCCAAACCGGAAAGTTTGTCAAAATTAAAAGTTTTATTTGGAGTTGATTAGATGTTCGATTTAGGGCAAGAAGACATGCTGAACACTTATGTGAAAATAAGTTTCTACCCGGACATGTATAGTTCGTCCGGAATCCGGCCAAAACCGGAAAACTGTTGGAAGTCAAAGTTTTATTTCTAGTTGATTAGATAAGCGATTTAGGGGTAAGAAGAGATGCTAAGTCCCTGTATGACAATCATATTTTACCCGGACATATAGTTCGACCGGAATCCGGCTGGAATCGGAAAATTTGTCATAAGCTAAATTTCTGTTTGAAGTTGATTAGATGTTCATTACTGGGGAAAGAAGATACCCTGATTTCGTGTTTGAGCTTTCTTTTTTCGCCGGACAAGTAGTTCTGGAGTTCGGCCGGAACAGGGAAATTAGCAGAAGTGGCAGGAAGTTTTCGTCAAAACAGATATGATTGGGGTAAACACACATGCTGAATCCAAACCTGAACTTGGTTTTCTCAGGTGATTAGCTATTTTGCCTTAATCTGTTTCTGAATTTTAATTGTAAAAATGTTCAAGGAGTCTGGCGAAGACTGGATCTGGCTAAGACAAGACCCTGTTGTCTGGATCAGATATTGAATTTTTGGGATCCCATCGAAACCTTTGGTCTTGTTTTTACTGAAATTTCATATCCTCGAGAATGGAAAAAAACAAAACTTCTAGGGATAATAAAACTTAAACTAGGAAGAGCAGGCCAGGTATGGGGGATCTAAACCCACCATTTACGTTTGAATTATCGGGCAAACTCAGAATATCTCGCGTCCCTGAGTGTCATTTCAGCCTTACGTTTGAACGGGCCGGCCGACTCAATAAGAGTAAAAAAAAATCTTCTGAAGAGTTGCTATGTAAATTTGACATCATCCTTACATAAACGAAGGCTGAAATTCTGCATTAATTTGGTATATTTTTTTGGGGTATATCACCCAATCCATTGAGGCACTTTCTCTTCGGAAAGACGGCAAAAAGGCTACCTAAACTCTACTGTAAACTAACTTTAACGACTGAGCCGAGTCTGCCAGCGCCACAGCGCAGACTTAGCCGATACCTTCAAGGTCCGACGACTACTCTTTCAAAAATAATGGCATAAGAAGCTTTTCTTTTTGCATGGCTTAGCTTTGTTTCGCTCTGCCTCAGCGTATACTCTTGACTCTTCGCGCTGCGAAGAATCAATGTGTGACCAGCAAAGAATCAATTTAGAGATTCGTTTGGGTGACGTTTATTGTTCTTCCCTAGGACCCTTGGCCTGTTTCGAACTTCGTTATATAGAGTATTGACATGCACTGCGGTGTATTCTTTTTCATTAGTTGCGTTTTTGCTGATACCATGGTATCTGTTATCTCGGTCAAAAGGCGTTTTTGCGGTTATCGTGGTATCTGGGCAACGTGGTAATAAATATCCAGATACCAGGGTGCGACCGTGGTGACCGCTCGTGGTATCTGAAAAGTCATCTCACTTTCATCGATTTTTGTCAAATTGGTGGGGAAGAAGTTTGACACTTAGTGATGTGACTGGATATCTGTTTTTCTTTCGGGCTGACTCCCAAAAGCGCAGTTTCGGCAATTGTCGTTTTTGCAGAGTAACCGTATATCAGATACCACGGTAACTGCACAAACGACTAACTTCCGTTCCAGTTACCGTGGTAACAGATACCATGGTATCTGCAAAAACGCAACTATTATGTGACGTTACCAAACAGATTTGAGCCACGACAGGTATTTGGTGACTCTATTTATCTACTTATCATATACAGAGAAGAGTCTATTTTAACCAGAAACAGCGTATCATGAGGTCATTATCTGGGGGGCGTATTATTTATATTTATTTATATTTATTTATTCATTTATTTCCCTCAAAATTGAGGAGTACAACTTATAAATTGTAAAACAAAATCATTCCTAAATCAACTATGAGGTATTTTAGGAGGTGAAACAAAGAACAAATAATCTGACAGAACCTCCGTCTCCCTATCTCTGTAATATGACAATACGGAGTCGAATATTTCCCCATACCTTGTCCGCTACGAACGGGCAAAGGTTAGTAGCTTCACGCCACATCATGTTTCGTTACCTCTACAAATAGCTAAATTGCTGTGAACCGCCGGTGAGGAAAAGTAGAAATCAAAGCTGATTGGTTCTATGGAAGCGCTCCAGAGCGGATCAGCGCGCGGAGTACGCCTCCTGCCACCCTCTTGAACTAGTTTTTCTGCGATAAGCAACGGCGAAGACGGAACATGAGTAAACGGGTATCAACATCAGCTCAAAGCTTAATACCTTAGGCCCGCTCAGTTGTGTCGGGGTATTCGTAGTCGCTACATGGGACTAAAGACAGAAGTTCTATCAGATTATTTGTTCTTGGTGATACTCTGTAATCTGTCATAATTATCCTTGTGGTTGACGTTGCAGATAATTATCCGGCTTCAAACCACGATGGACAAAATATGTATCGAAATTTTAGTCTTACAAGTTTGGAGTTACTGAAAAGCAATCCTCTTTGTTCAATGTACTTTCTCAGGACACCATTTTGTCTTCAGTTCTCTCAGGAATTTTTAGGTTTCTCAGTAAAATCGCCAAGTTCTCGCAAACATTTAACTGAAGTTCTTGCCTAGAGGATGCCACGATGATAGTTCGATTGCATTGAGAGGGAGCTAAGTTGATTTATACCGTGGGCAAACTAAATACTGAGGTCAGAAGCGAAGACGAAACTTTGACTGATAATCCACAGCTCAGCCTTCCACGTCATCAAGCGCCTCGGTGAGAATTTGACCCCGGGTGAAACATTTGGGCCAACTTATTCTGCCTGTTGTATTATCCTTAACTCCCTACCCTTCGCCATTGTTTCGGCGTGCACGTCAAAACAGTTGATTTTTTTCATGAAAATCGTCGGTTTTCCTGAAAATTGGTCGACTTTTCGTCAAAATCTTCAAGGTACGACTGCTCTTTCAAAAAATAATGGCATAAGAAGCTTAATTTTTTTTTTTTCATTTGGAAAGACTTGGTAGGCCAGCAGGTCTATATTGTGTTCTGGGCTGCTTTTCTTTTGCATGACTTTTCCCACTTTTTAACCAATCCGTGTAAGCTTTCAGATATCAGAGAGCGGGAAATGTTGACAGAGTCGACAAGCGCTGACAAGGAATTCGCTAATTCAATGGGGTGAGTGTTAGAATCCGCAAAAGTCCATTTCTTCCATGCGTTTCAAGAATCGACTGGACCTCGCCCGGGTTGGTCCCGGGTCAGAATAGTAATATGATCCGACCCGAGACCAAGTCGGTCGAGGTGTTTCAGTATATGGGGAGAGGGAAGCCCGTGAGAACCCCTTCCTTGCACTCCCTCACACTATTTATCACCGTCCTTACGGTATCCGTTTCCCTCCTACTATGCCTTTTCGTCATACCCATACCCAGAACAGATATTTCTGAACTACTTTACTGTGAAAAGATATTTTCTGTAAGAGCTGTACATTAACCACTCGGCCGCCGTTAAGCTATTCATAATTTCCGACCCCTTCTATTTCAAAACATTCCTTTTCGAAAACATTAACGAGTTCCGAGTACATGTCTATTTCCTTCCCACTTCTGCGTTTGACTGCTTAGTCTGTGAACTTGGCTTCTCGCGAAGAAAGAGGCGCAACAGCCTTATTTGAGTTAGGTGGGTAATGTTTTTTATTTAGTTTTCCATTTATTTCGTCTCAAGTTCGTTTTTCTCACTTGAGCCTACAGAGGACCCTTGACAAGAAGGGTCGAACTACCGCTAAATAAATCTCAACTGACGTTTTCGTTCAGCATCGTCAAATGTGATTCGCAGCAGATTCGCAGTCAGCAGTGCTGAAGCAGTGGATATTGATTTCTTGTTCGTTACCTATCAACAATAACAAGGCCGTATCCAGGGGGGGGGGGGGGGGGGGTTGACCCCCAAAACATACAAAAGTAATCACTTGTATAGGCTTTTCCCTCTGATCTATGACTTTTTGTGTACTTTTTTGTCCAACCCGCAGGCGACCCCCCCCCCCCTGAAATAAATTCCTGGACACGGGCCTGAGCATTACCTATCTTGGCAACACCATTACCTATCTCGGCTTTAAGACACGTACGAACAAGTCGTTTTATTACGAACACGGAGATACTCTTTGACTATCCAAAACATGACTGTGTACTGCTACACAAAAACGAAACGCTTTGGAGTTCCTCTCTAGAAATCACATCAATGGCAGTAACATCGGTATATGAAGGAACCAGAAGGCAGAATGCTTGGATTTTCCACGAGGGCCTCAGAGGACAAGAAGTACCAATAGCCTACTATTTATCTCCGAGTTGAGATGTTTCTTTCCTTTGTAAACATTATCTAACTTCAATAAGTATAACACACACCTCCTTATCATATTTTTCAAATACTCTCGATGACTAACTCTTCGTGTCGATGGAGAATCACCGTATGCCTAGCAAAGAGCCAGAAACCTTACTGGCGCGTCGAGCAAAAAACGTTATTGATTGGTTGACATATGATTTGAATCACGTTTGATGCATATATCAAGATAATGTCTACAACGGATACTTCAGCTACAATGCCTATTATATATTACAAGTTTGTTTTCTTGCCCGACGTTGACCCCGAAGATTGCGACAGCCTGACGAGGACCTTTGCCAAAAAGGGTCAAAATATCGCTGATGAAGCATCGTAGCTGAGGTATCCGTTCTATACATTATCTGAATATATGTTTCAAAGTCAGCTTGGGCTCAAGGACTATTCAAGTTTGAGGATTCGTTGTGGTGACGTTTCTCGTTCTTCCCGAGGGTCACCGGTAGCCTATGTTTCGGACTTCATATATGGAGGATTGAGATTTTAGTCCCTTTTGCGAGGAAAAAGGGGTCTAATCCGTCTTAAAGTGCAAACACACAGTCAGTGTCGGGCACTTCCGGACTGGACTTTCTGACCGGATTTTCGGCACCCTCGTTACTTCCATTTGGAAAAACTGAAATTCCTTCCCAAATTTACGATGACAGTGAAGAAAATCCGACCGGGAAATCCTCATCGTGTGTTGGCACTATAAGGAAGGTCGTCCCGTCTAATCGTCGTTAAACAGATGTGACGGGTCATAGATCTCAATTAGCGTCAATATTGGCAGTTGCGAAGATGAGATCGTTGGTGTGGATAGAATAAGTCTACCATGCATTATATCCCTGATTTTTGGATCTCCTATGGGGAACGCCTGTTACCTGTATGCCAAATGCAGAGTACCTAATCCAATCAAATAGTTTGAGGTTTGGCATAGGTTGTTCCAAATTGTGGGTGTACCCATCTTTGGGCATACCTCACCCAAGAACAAGGGATCTAGGATAGACTAGATACAGTACAGTACTAGATCGGTACTGCTATTACATTTCCTTTCAGATCCATAGTAGAGATGAGTATTGAGTATAGACTGGAAATGTCAGCTTATCTGATCCATGTGGGGTTACTCTTACTTGGCCAAACACAAGTTTTGTCACATAACGCACAGACGTTTGCAAGAACTGGAACGGCTTACTTGTCTTTTGCCCTTGAATATCGCCAAGATACCATAAACATAATATAATATGTGGAGAGTTACCAGTACCCCTTCTTTCACAGAACACTGACTTACAGACGAAGAGTCGTATGGTTTTAGAAAACCAAGTCTGATGTACCTAGTTGACACAAGTGACTTTAAACATTAATAAGAAAGCCCTTTGAGAGCTTCACCAGGTCATGCATAGGACTCATTCAATGTCTCCAGTTTCTGCAGCTTTTCCAGGTCCAGGTCAAAACTCAAATTTCTGACTAGTTCACTGTCATCTTTCGACTGATTCGAATCTGACTGAGATTCAGCACATATTATTGCTGATTCGTTCCCCGCTTTGTCGACTTCCACCTTCGCTACGCCAATGTCCTCTTTGCGTTCGCCTACAGGGGGTTCTGCCTTTATCGGCTCTGTCGTAACCGGATGTGTCACTGTCGGGTCTGACGGACCGGATTCCGCTATGCCTGGCTCTACAACATCCGTCTCAGAGGCAATCGGCGCCGTTGAAACACCCTGTTCGCTGTTTGGCTCTGGTGCCGAGTATTCGATTTCCCAGGATTCGTCAGTGGGCCCTTCTAAAGAAGGCGTCGCTGCAGTTATTAAGATGCTGGCGGAGTTCACGGGGAGATTGGCTTCGACCGTTTCTTCCTGCAAAATTTATTAAGTTGACACGTGGCCAAGCACCGATTTTTTGGAAAGGGAGTAACAGAAAGTAAAAGGAACATCAAATTAATACACGGGAAACGAAAAGTCGTGAGCAGGAGTCGCCGTCTTGACGGGTTAGTGATGAATCGTCAGTCATTTATGTTGTATGAGGATAGACGACGAGCGTAAACCTCAGGTAAATGCACAGTCTAGGGAACCGGGAGCCGTATGTCCCATGGGCTGCGGAACCGGTACAGCTCACGGAAACCAAACCATATGAGCTGTGATTCCGGGATCTGACGTCATTGACTAACGGAAACTTTTATGTGCTGGCTCCCGTTTCGGTAGTAAGTATAAATAGCTCACGGAAACTTCATCGCACCTGCTTCTCGTCCGGTAGTCTCCCGGATTTGTTTACTCAGAAGCTAGGGAGCCATGAACAATTGGAGCTTGTGTTCCGGTAGTGTCTACGTGGAATATAGAACTCACGGAATAGTTTGGATGAGAGCTAGGATGCTGGGATTTTCACTGACTTAGAGAAAATAACATGGGAAAAAATTTACTACCCGAACCCATATTCTGAGAGCTAAGGTACCGGTAACAACAACTATTTGATTGAAAATGACCAGCTCACGGACACAGATGGCTATGGGCTAGGGTTCCGGTAGTGCAAAAAAAATTAACTCACGGACCCATGTCAGTGCAGACTAGGAAACCGGAAGTGAAAATTTTTAACTCACGGAACCCAACTCCTGCGGGCTAGGGTTCCGGTAGTTCCAAAATTACAAAATCATGGAAGTTGGATTCCATGAGCTGTACCGGACTCAAAGTCCATTTTGACATAGTTTTAATTTTTTGCACTACCGGAACCCTAGCCCATAGCCATCTGTGTCCGTGAGCTGGTTATTTTCAATCAAATAGTTGTTGCTACCGGTACCTTAGCTCCCAATATACGGGTTCCGGTAGTAAAATTTTTGCCCATGTTATTTCCTCTAAGTCAGTGAAAATCCCGGCATCATAGCTCTCATCCAAACTATTCCGTGAGTTCTATATTCCACGTAGACGCTACCGGAAAAAAACAAGCTCAATTATACAGTTTCCGGTATTAACTACCGGCTCCCTAGCTTCTGAGTACACAATTCTGTGAGACTACCGGACGAGAAGCTGGTGCGATGAAGTTTCAGTGAGCTATTTGCACTTACTACCGGAACGGGAGCCAGCACATAAAAGTTTCCGTTAGTCAATGACGTCAGATCCCGGAATCGCAGCTCATATGGTTTGGTTTCCGTGAGAACTACCGGTTCCGTAGCAACATGGGACATAAAGAACGGCTCCCGGTTCCCTAGACGCTAGGCAAGGCACTAGGTTCGATCAGTGTACTAAACTTGCCGCAGAATGTAGGGAAAATAGTTTATGGGGTCGCTTTGTTCGACGGCTCCCGGTTCCCTAAAACGCTAGGCAAGGCACTAGGTTCGATCAGTGTACTAAACTTGCCGCAGAATGTAGGGAAAATAGTTTATGGGGTCGCTTTGTTCGACCTCACCGGAGTATGTTTGATAAAACCGAAATTGACGACTACCAAGTACTCCTGCGAGAGAAGGAAGTAGTGGCAGAGCGTATCATCGCTTCGAGAGAACCATCTGACGATGGACCTGTTCAAGAGAGCTCGAGTTTCGCGGATGATAATTCTGCTCCTCCAGTCGTACCGGCACCCGCTTCGCCTTCCGAACAGCTTTGCCCCTGCCCTCTTGCGAGGTCCCAAACATCTGCGTCGAGCGTACCTGCACCTGTTTCGCCTTCCGAACAGCTTTTCCCCTGCCTTCCTGCAGGCCCCACCAAGGAAAGGCCTGTTAGAACAACACGGGCTGTGTCGCGTATTCTTCTTTCAAAGCAGCAGAAGAACGAGCTATGACACGCGGAACTCCGATTAGAGAAAGCTACATAGGAGGTAGGGAAGCACGGAGCGACACGTCTCAGGACTTCAGACCGTCGGCAACACAGCGGGTTAAGCGCGTGCGGCGACGCAAGGTTAACTTGTATGCACGAACATTCTGCAAGCGTGATTCAATAAGGAAGCTCCACAACTTCGAGGTCAGGTTGCTATAAAATCATCACTATAAAACTCTTATGAAGTCACTACCATTACTGGCATTCTCTTCTTGATAAATTTGTTTATGTTCTATCACTCCTGTGTTGATTGCGGTGGTTTAGCGCGATTTTTAGTGTGACTGTCTGCGAACAATCGCGCATTACGCTTTGAAGATTAGCAGTCGGTCAGAGCACGTGTATTCTCAACGCTTCGTAATTTGACAGCCCCATTCAACGTCTAAAGCTCCATAGTGTTGGTTTAATACTCCCACCAACCCAATCACGAACGCAAACTTTTGAATTCGCTGGGCTTATAGCTTAAAATAGTCCAGCTATTCACTATGCCCATCCATTCGTTGTCACTACTCCGGTCGTGTATTTTTGTCCGCCAAACTCGCGTAAGTCTTTCCTATTACCGTGCCTATTTTTGAGCAAAATGTTTTGTCCTCATCAGGATCGAACGTCGATCTGAAAGCCGATGAAATCAACAGTGAGGTCAAGATTAGGAGAATTTTGTTGTAAAAGCCATATTCATGAGTTGATAATTTTAATCTTTTCGGACATAAAGAAAGAGGAAACAAGTGCAAAATATTTAAGACAGTTCGATTAGTCGGAACACAAGCTATCGCAAACTTTAATGGCTAAACAAAAATTTGGTTGAGTTTCGAATGAATGAATGATTTTATAACGCGCAGCCTAGTAATGAGGCATTTTAATGAGTGTGCATGCTTAAACTAGAATGGCCTGTTTTAACGTGGAACCACAGCCAGGGGCGTCGCTAGCCAAAACTCGGAGGGGGGGGGGATACAGGGCGCTTTCAGCTCTTCGTTGCATAGGTAATAGTTCAATTCATGATAACTGCAAGCGCTGAAGTAGTCGTATCTCTGAAGCTGAGCTCAGGGGCAGTTTGAAGGGCACGAGTATGCAAGGTGACTACCCTCAAAACACGCGACTGGCGGATGTTCGGCAAAGCTCAAGAGTCATACCAGTTAGAGACAGTAGCCAAAAAAGGAACAGTAAAACAGTAATGGTAGAATTTTATAAGGTTAAGGTGAAGGTCATTCGTAATAACAGGAATTCAGTTCTGCAATATCTGACCCGCAGCAGTTTCTAAAGACAGACTGAAATTGAGCGCCGCAGGCGATTTCTTTCTAAAATGACCTTTTTCGGGCAAAATTATAAATTGGAAGCTTAAAATCCGAACTCAACGAACTCAACGTATCTTTTTTCTCCTATACTGAAGGTCTAATCAACTTAAAAAAAAATTCAACTTATAACAAATTTTCCGGCTCCACCCGGATTCCGGTCGAACTATATGTCCGGGTAAGAAATGATTGTCATAAACGATTCAGCATCTCTTCTCCCTCCTTAATCGGATATCTAATCAACTACAAATAAAACTTTTTTCCCGATTTTGGCCGCATTCCGGGCGAACTACTTGTCCGGGTAGAAATTTGTTTTCACATAAGTGTTGAGCATGTTTTGTTACCCCTAGATCGAACATTCCAAATAAAACTTTTGCTTTTAACAAACTTTCCGGTTTTGGCCGGATTCCGGGCGAACTACTTGTCCGGCGAGAAAATGGTTTTCACCATCGTGTTCAGCATGTCTTCTTACCCGATAATCGAACATCTAATCACCTTCAAATAAAACTTTTACTTTCAACCAATTTTCCAGTTTTGGCCGGATTCTAGGCAAACTACTTGTCCGATGACAAAATGATTTTCAACATCGTGTTCAGCATGCCTTCTTACCTCATAATCGACTATCACATTATCTGTTTAAAAATATTTCATTTGTCCCTTAACTTAAACCCCCTTCCCCACCCCTAAATGTAGGGCTACATAGCCCATCTACGAACTCGATCTTACTCTTGACCCAAAGAATCTTCACAATAAGTTTCATCAAAATATCTCATTTCCTTCGAGAGTTATAATGCGCACAGACGGACAGACGGAGAACTTTTGCGATGTATCCCGCCACTTACGTTTTGAGATCTCAAAAAGCTTGAAACAGAGTATAGATAAATATTCCTTCAGAGTATAGACTTGTTCCGAGTTTACAGTTAAAAAAATGGCGACATCAAATGACGTGATCATATCGTCGGGCCCGTCATTTCGTCTTCCCCATTGTTCACGGAACCGACTTATTTATAAATCTCGCTCTAGAAGAAAATCTTTTTCATCAAATTATTTTCTGTTAAGTATAAGGGCATGAAACCAGAAAATTCATCAAAAAATATGAGCCTGATTTTAACTAAAACCGAGAGATTTTGCTGAAAACTTGGTTGTATTAAACGCGATTTTATAACTGCCTTCTATCGCCCTTGGAAGAGAGAGAGAGAGAGAGATAGGTTTATTTAAGCAACATCGTAGCTGACAGCTAATTTGCGTTGCTTCACTATACTAAATAACAAACTAAAAAAAAAAAAAAAAACTAAAAAAAAAAACTATAACTCGGCTTTGTTTAGCAAATCCGTAAAGAAAGGTACAAATGAATTTGCAAATTTGCGTGACAAACGGACAAAATGTGACTGAAAAATCTCTTTGTATCCAAACGACTCTGTATGTCAATCTGACAAGCTCAAAACATCCGACTGTGAATGCAGTTCCTTCAAGTCTCAAATGGTCGACGCCCCCCACGGCCGATGTCCAAGCTGGATGTCAACTCAGTTTCTTGGTGCCTTTAACTAGCCTTACTAACTTTATCGGACGCAAAGCCAGACCCCCACTTGTGTCTCCTAGGTGAGCCTCCAGTTTAGCTCAACGTTTGTGGTCGGGCCCTCTGAGAGAACCCGTTTAGCTCAATTTGTGTGGTCGGGCACTCAGTGAGCGCCCAGCTCAGTTCATTTACTTTGACAGAGCGCTCTGCAAGCTCCCACTTTAGCTAATTTATTTTGACTTTGCGCTCTGCGGCCGCCCAGTTTAGCTTTTTTCTTTCTTCGAATGGGGAGGGTGTACCGCTCCACCCTCTACCCCCCCCCCCCCCCCCCCCCCTGACCATAGCACCCGAAAGTCGAAAACCCTAGTTTTGTAAAAATTCTAAGTAGCCTACAGTGTTGTATTTACATCGTGTCCCTTTTGTGTGAAAATTTTACTATCCCCCTTGCTACTTCTTTTAGGTGGCTGGGCATCACCGTCACTAATTCTCTACCGTCTGTACGACAACAAACTTTCCGTGATGTAAAAAAAAAGTATAATTTGGTTACTCGAAATTTGTCGCTAACCGTGGGCGGTATAATAGACGAGCTCTTGGTCGGCTGTATTCAACTTTTTGCGACCATTCTATATTCTACGTTTCTGGACTTTTCCTCTTCGTAAAAAGAAACACCTTCTATCTCTCCGAAAAACTTACTTTCGTTACTGTAAATTCCTTCTTTACCTCCCCCCTTGGCATCGGAATAGAGTAATTATTCGTAAGTTCGGTGTTGCAGATATTTCGGAGAAATTACTAATGCTATACAGGAAGTTGTCGGGTTCAGCATACTCTCGGTTTTCACCACACCACCCCCTTACCCCCCTGTTTATGCGCTAGTGTTTTTGTACGTAGGCTATAGTTATCTTAGTATTTCCTTCCTTTCTTTTTCTTTATTCTGCTCCACTTGTTTTTGGGATCCCAAAACGTAAGTGGAGGGATACCTATGACATCGCAAAAGTTGTCCGTCTGTCCGTCCGTCCGTCCGTCCGTCTGTCCGTCCGTCTGTAAGCAGGATAACTCTCGAAGGGAATGAGATATTTTGATGAAACTTGGTGTGAGGGTTCGTTGGGTCGTCGGACCAGTCAAGTTCGTAGATGGGCTTTGTAGCTCTACATTTAGGGGTGGGGGAGGGGATTCAAATTAAGGGACAAACAAAATATTTTGAAAAGCTAATGTGATAGTCGATTATGGGGTAAGAAGACATGCTGAACACGATGGTGAAAACCATTTTGTCATCGAACAAGTAGTTCGCCCGGAATCCGGCCAAAACCGAAAAGTTTGTTGAAAGTAAAAGTTTTATTTGAAGTTGATTAGATGTCCGATTTAGGGGTAAGAAGACATGCTGAAGACGATGGTGAAAATTATTTTCTAGACAGACAAGTATTTCGCCCGGAATCCGGCCCAAACCGGAAAGTTTGTTGAAAGTAAAAGTTTTATTTGAAATTGATTAGATGTTCGATTTAGGGGTAGGAAGACATGCTGAAGACGATGGTGAAAACTATTTTCTCGGTGGACAAGTATTTCGCCCGGAATCCGTCCCAAACCGGAAAGTTTGTTGAAAGTAAAAGTTTTATTTGAAGTTGATTAAATGTTCGATTTATAGGTAGGGAGACATGCTGAAGACGATGGTGAAAACTATTTTCTCGACGGACAAGTATTTCGACCGGAATCCGGCCCAAACCGGAAAGTTTGTTGAAAGTAAAAGTTTTATTTGAAGTTGATTAAATGTTCGATTTATAGGTAGGGAGACATGCTGAAGACGATGGTGAAAACTATTTTCTCGACGGACAAGTATTTCGACCGGAATCCGGCCCAAACCGGAAAGTTTGTCAAAATTAAAAGTTTTATTTGGAGTTGATTAGATGTTCGATTTAGGGCAAGAAGACATGCTGAACACTTATGTGAAAACAAGTTTCTACCCGGACATGTAGTTCGTCCGGAATCCGGCCAAAACCGGAAAACTGTTGGAAGTCAAAGTTTTATTTCTAGTTGATTAGAAAAGCCATTTAGGGGTAAGAAGAGATGCTGAGTCCCTGTGTGACAATCGTATTTTACCCGGACATATAGTTCGACCGGAATCCGGCTGGAATCGGAAATAAATATTCTTTGAGCCCAAGCTGACTTTGAAACATTTATTCAAACAATGTTTACAACGGATACGTCAGCTATGATTTTTCATCAGCGATATTTCGGCCCTTCTTGGCAAGGGTCCTCGTCAGGCTGTCGTCAGAATATTCAAAGAATATTTATCTACGAAGTACGGAACTTTCACAGCCCAGACATGCAGAGACAGCCTGACGAGGACCCTTGCCAAGAAGGGCCGAAATATCGCTGATGAAAAATCATAGCTGACGTATCCGTTGTAAACATTGTTTGAATAAATGGAATCTGAAAATTTGTTATAAGCTAAATTTCTATTTGAAGTTGATTAGATGTTCATTACTGGGGAAAGAAGATACCCTGATTTCGTCTTTGAGCTTTCTTTTTTCGCCGGACAAGTAGTTCTGGAGTTCGGCCTGAACCGGGAAATTGGCAGAAGTGGCAGGAAGTTTTCGTCAAAACAGATATGACTTATAGGGGTAAACACACATGCTGAATCCAAATCTGAACTTGGTTTTCTCAGGTGATAAGCTATTTGGCCTTAATCTGTTTCTGAATTTTAATTGTAAAAATGTTCAAGGAGTCTGGCGAAGACTGGATCTGGCTAAGACAAGACCCAGTTGTCTGGATCAGATATTGAATGTTTGGGATCCCATCGAAACCTTTGGTCTTGTTCCTCTGGAATGTGTGGGTAAGAAATAAATTATTAGTTATTATTTATATAGCCTACTCCAAAATCGAATCCGGCTTTTCAAGTTCCTAAAGGTGGGAATACGCTTCTATTTTCAGTTTTCCATGATAATTAAATATCTACCGATCCAGGTAGAGCCAAGTCTGAGAATGAGGTAACCGGCCTTCAATTGGCTAAAGTCAGTGATTAAGGAATTTCCGACAAACAACTAAGCGGATTGAGAACACTCCGGTGCGAGACCGACAGGTCAAGAAATACTACGTATTTTGGCTATGATGGCGGCGATGGTAATTGAAAATAAAACGGATGAAACAGCCAATGGTCCACTGCAACTACCAACCTTCGTGTTCTGAAACCGGGTGATGTCAGATAATTCACTGATGAAACATCGATCACATGACTCTGACCCTTCGACAACCATATATACACGTACGATGGCAATTGAAAGAAAGAGCGTGAAAATTCTGCTAAACCTGTACAGCTGCCAAGTCCATTACGTTGCGTCAATGAAAACTGCAATATCGACAAAAACAGATTCTGGTTTACATAACTGTGATCTGGCCTTTACCACATTTTCAATTTACCACACTCGATCAGTTCAGTCATTAAAAACCAACCATTAACAAGACCAAACATTAACAAGACCAAACATTTCGATGGGATCCCAAAAATTCAAAATTTGATCCTTCACGGGAAAAAACTACTGATCATCCAAAACAAGACCAAAGGTTTCGATGGGATCCCAAAAATTCAAAATTTGATCCAGACAGTTGGGTCTTGTCTTCGCCAGACTCCTTGAACATTTTAGTATTAAAATTCAGAAACGAATTAAGATCAAATAGCTAATCATCTGAGAAAACCAGGTTGAGATATAGAATTAGCACGTGTGTTTACCACTATACGTCATATCTATTTTGACAAAAACTTCCTGCCTTACATCTTCCAATTTTTCTGTTTCGGCCGAATCTCGGAACTAATTGTCCGGCGAAAAAGAAAGCTAAAAAAATAATTTAGCGTGTATATCTTCTTTCCCCTATATCAAACATCTAATCTAGCTCAAATACAAATTTAACTTGTAAAAAATTTAACGGTTCCATCCGGATTCCGGGCGAACTATATGTCCGGGTATAAATGATTGTCATACATTGATTCAGCATCTCTTCTTACCCCTAAATCGGATATTTAATCAACTACAAATAAAACTTTTACTTTTAAAAAGTTTTCCTGTTTCGGCCGGTTTCTTATGAACTCCGTCTAGAAAATGGTTTTCATATTCGTGTTCTGCATGACTTCTTACCCCTAAATCGAACATCTAACCAACTTCAAATACAACTTTTACTTTTAACAAACTTTCTGGTTTTGGCCGGATTTCGGGCGAACTACTTGTACGGCGAGAAAAGGTTTTTTATATTCGTGTTCATCATGTCTTCTTACCCCTTGATCGACTATCTCATTAGCTCTTTAAAATTATTTTGCTTATCCCTTAATTTGAACCCCACCCCTAAATGTAGGGCTACAGAGCCCATCTACGAACTCGACCTTTCCCTTGATCTAAACGAGCTTTCATCAAAATATCTCATTCCCTTCGAGAGTTATCGTGCTTACAGACGGACGGACGGAAAACTTTTGCGGTGTCATAGGCATCCCTCCACTTGCGTTTTGGGATCCCAGAAACAAAAGAAGAGGAACCGAAAGCTTTTTTTTTTTTTAACGAAAAATAGTTTTATTCACAACCAGGTGGGAAAGAATAGCGACAACAGAATTAACATAAGTTGAGATCGCCTAATCGACGCTCCTGGAATGCTCCCTAGGTCCAGTACTAGTGGAGGATTTTCGCGAGCTGGAAAGCAAGGTCGGAATCACTTTCCAATGGTTTTCGCGCTACTTCGGAAAGTTGCCGAACTTTCCAATCGAGTTTTCGCGCTTTGGAAACCGAAGCAACTTTCCAAGAAAGGGATTCAACGAGGTTAGTGGAAATCTCCGCGGAAAGTTGAAAGTTTCTGCAGGAATTCCAAAGGTATGGAGAAAAACAGTACCAGTATCACTAATAAAATAAAATAAAAGGCAAGCGTTATTAAGGTGCCGGGCGAATATATTAGAATCAAAGAACCGTTAACCGAACCATATTTATTCGAACACATTTGTAATTCAAGAGTTTCCCGGCGATATCAGCTTTCCATGCGTTTTCGCGATCAGTCCAGAGGGAAGGTGGAAAGTTATTCCAGGAATCGCTCTCGGAATCGCTTTCCCACAGTTTTCGCGATGCGCCTCGCTCGTCGGAAAGTGATACTAAGATCTCGCCAAAACCCTCCTTAGACCATGATAAATTCCCCCCCCCCCACATCTTCCCACAAGCCATTCTTCAAAGGACGTCACTGTATAGCATTATACAGCGTGCCTCTTCCCAGTGACTCCTCTTTCAGTTCAAAACCATTGCTGTAACACTTCATTTCGATGCAGAATTTGGAACACCACACGAGTTCTCGATTACAACATATGCAGTCTAAAATAACCTTGACCATCCGCGATGTAACCATTTAACCACCAGATTATTTGTCACTTCAATCGCCTGACAGTAAATCCTTATTTTAAGAGCAAACCGGTTTCAATGTCGCCTACTCAAAGGCATGCTATAATGATATATCACAATGACAAGGCAAAGAAGAGTCACACACGACTAAACAGTCACTTGTGGAAACAGCGCATCTTATAATGCTGGTTTCGCGGAAGAATAATCGCTTAACACTTATTACTCTCAAGACTTTTAAAGTCCGTCACAAAACCTGGACATACCTACGTGGCTCTGATAATGGAGTCCTAGACTCCTAAATTATATTCGAAAAACTGTTTATGGTTTATTGGTCACGGTACAAGTCCGTTGTGCCATCTATGTATTAATTTCCGTGACATGGGGATGTGAACTGGTTATATGAATTTGCCTTCGGGCGGGATCACTGTTCCTATGGCCGACTTCTACCAGAGTATTGTAGTGGTTTGTGACTCTGTTCACAAGCCCTTCGGTAGCTCAGATGGTAGAGCGACTGCCTTGGAAGCAGAGGGTCCTGGGTTCAAATCCCGGCTGAGGAGCAATTTTGTCTATCAGTTCACTACTTATAAAAAATCCCCAACCTTTCCTTGACATAAACCTGTCTTCTCTTCACTGTAAAAAGTTTCATAAAATATTTCGAGAACGTTTTCCAAAACATTTCTCGATATCATTCTGACGGCTCTTCTTCGGCCTTTTTTGTTTAGGCCTTTTTCGGCTCATCCTGGCTATGCTTGCTAAGCATCAAGTCCAATGATAACGTTTTCAAAATAACAGCAGATTTTATTTAAAGAGTTGTCTGTTGAAACTGCGCATCCATATGATTCTGACAGTGCTTTAGGTCAACATCAACATCAGCCAAGAGTTCAGGCATAGGACATAGCCTATTTGTTGAACATAGCAATCAATCTCAGGAAAGAACAGAAATAGAAATCAAAGGATCCTTTGAAAATATTTGCAAGACATTTTTACAGACGACAGATGTTCCGTCGTTAAAGGACCTGTCTTACCTACATTACTAATACAACCTACTTGCATAATCAGTCCATATATTTCTAAACCCGAGACCCCAATTTCGTACGGTACATTCTTTTCCCCTCTGACAAACCACGCTGATTTTCTCAATTGCCGTGTTTTGCTACCTTCGATGTGTTTCAAGCTATCGACGGTTGTCTGCGAGAAGTTTTTCCATCAGAAAAAGGCGGTTGTGTAAATTTTTTCCGTTTCAGCTACAAGTCAACGGGGTCTCAGAAAAGGCTTAAAACGGCCAAAACCGCGAGTTATCTGTTGAAAGCACAACATAGTTTTAACGTATTCAAATATTTAAAAATACCATATATATTTAAAAGTTGAAGAGTAAATAGTGTCAGGGGCCCTTTAACTACTCAATTATGATCCATTATGCTCATAGAAGGAAATTAAGAATGCCGGAGTCGTCGACCCAGGCCCAGGTGGCAAGCAAACTATTTTTGGGGAGCAGGTCAAGTATGAAGTCGTTCAGTATGAGCACAGCTCGCTAAAAAGGGAAATTTCTCTTACCTTTTCTACCTCATCCTCGTCTCCATCATCTTTCTTGTCATCTTCATTCGCGTATTGATTGGAAAAATGTTCGCCTGAAACGTTAATTGTATGAACACTATGATAATTTGTCATTTTTGCATTTTTATGTATCCGCCACATTATACGTGGACTGCAGTGGGATCGACTAAAATGAGGCACGGCACGACATAAGGCGTATTCTCGCCGTTCCCCGAGGACTCCTCGGGGAATCAAAGGGAACGGGGAGAATAAAGGGAGTCACTCCACGCGGACTCCACCTAGGAAAACAACGAGAACACGGGGATTGCTTCTAAAATGGATTTTGTTCGAAAAAGAAATATGCAGTTGACGAAATTAGTCTGGATCCACTTTATTTTTTATTTTGTTTATCCTGATTGTTTTGAATTAATTTTAAATTGCACCAACACTAGCAAAAAATTGATTCCCCTCCGAATCTGAAAGGAAGTCATTGTTGATGATGGTGATGATAATCGGAGCATTCCCCGTCCGTGGGGACTCGAAAGAATACGGGGAGTGAGTCCCCGGGACAAACAAAAACGCGGGGACTCCTCAATTGGAGTCCTCGCGGAACGGCGAGAATACGCCTATAGTGTAGGAGGCACGAGTAATACAAACAAGTATGCAAACCAAGAGGGCCCTTTCACACTTCACGGAGCTTCACAGGGAGGATACACGATCAGGATTTCCCGGCCGGATTTCCTGCACTTTCATCATCAAGCTGAAAAAATTTCAGCTTTTCCATACGGAATTGATGATGGTGGCAAAAATCCGGGCAGGAATTCCAGTCCGGGAGCGTCCTATCCTGATCGTGTGTCCGCAATATTAATCTCTTTGTATTACTCGTGCCTCTTAGTTGATCCCGATTGCAATTCGGACGAGGGTGCAAGTCAAAACTAACGAAGTCGAACAAAAGGACGTGGGGCTTGACGAACAAGAAATTAAACCGATTAGTAGGATGCAGTATTTCCCGTTTTCTTCGGGCTTGTCCCGGGGGAGGGTTTCCTTGAAAAAGCTTAGCCTTGTAAGATTGGACGAAGCAGACTGCCCAAATTTGGCTTGCCAACATATTGATTGAGGTATTTATTTTCAGGCCAAGCTGGCTCTGGCTTCAAGATCGAAAAACTTTTAAATTAGCCACGACCAAGGCCGTATCCGGGGGGGGGGGGGTTAGGGGTTGACCCCCCCCCCCCCCCCCCCCGAAACATACAAAAATATCGTTTTATAGACTTTTCCCTGTGATCTGTCTTTTTTTAACTTTTTTATCCGACCCGCAGGCATCCCCCCCCCCGAAATAAATTCCTTGATGCGAGCCTAGCCACGACCCTATATAGTGTTATTTTCTGGTTAGTTGTCTATGTTTTCGACATCCTCATAGTCAAGGCGTCGGATTCTGTATCTCGCTTATTTCTCTTAGTACCCATGACGGAAGGTATAAAAATACTGAGAAGTCCTCCTGGGTAAGTCAATCTCGCTGAAAACGAATATCGTAGGGCGCAATTCCGCCGTTGGGGGCATTTCCGAGATATAACTAACAAGTGCGCAAGCGCTCAGACGTGGAGTGTAAAAGTAAAATGTTAATAACATTTTATATACAAACAGCCTTAGAAAAAATATATTTCTCTTCGCCAATAACCCAACAAGTATTGAAATAACCTTGTAATCACCCCCTTTAAAAGCTTTAAATGTGAACAAACCGCCAGTATAAATCCAAAGAAATGTTGAAGATCTTGCACAAATAGCATTTGTTCGAACACTTAATGGTCTGCCTGCCATGCAGTCCCTTTATACCTATTTTCCATTAGCAAGGTAATAACAAGTGCAATAAACCAATTCGTAGCAGACTAATGCCCCCTTTCTCACAATTCATTAAGAACGGCATATCATCGATCATATGACAGAAGAGTGTAGTTTCCAACTGTTGATTAAAGAAGTACGTGGCGTCGTCTTGTTTGCTGCTGTTAAACCAAAATCCTCATCCATAGATATAACTCCCAAAATATTCAAAAGTTGACCTGTCACAGACGAACTTAACTCATCTGAAATTTGCGCCCAGCTGCCCACGAACGGGAGGGCGAGGGTGGGGGGGGGGTCGAGACTGATCAAAATGCGTATTTACTCCCCTTTTCCTCAGGTAGCCTATACCAGCTTATAATTCGATTACAGTCACGGGTCAAAAACTTTCTTCGTGGGCAATTTGGACCCACTTGCCCATTTTTTTTTTTTGGGGGGGGGGAGGGGTCGACTCCACGATATATCCCCAATCACTATTATCCAAAAGCACAAAGAAATTTCATTGTCTTATCTCAAGTCATTGTCAAGTTAAAAACATTAACAAATGGGCAATCTGGGCCCAATTGCCCCTGAACCAAGTGGGGGTGGAGTTTGGGACCCACAAAAAGTAAAAAAGAGACCCCAATGCTCACAAACCTACCCAAGTTTCAACTTGATATCTGTTGATTCCTGTCACGGGTAACGAACTTTACTCCTTGGCAATCTGGGCCCCGTTGCCCATGAACGGGGTGAGTGGGGGAGGTGCAACTTTAAAAGCAATTTCCCAGCCCTAGTATCTAAATGTACAAGGAATTTCATCGTCCTATGTCCAGTTCTGGTCAAGTTATGAACATTGTTCACTGAACAATTTACCCCTTAACCAGGTTGGGGTGAGGGGTGGGATCCCCAAAAGGCACAACTAGAACCCAATACCCAATAGTATACCAAGTTTGAACTTGATACTTGCACTCGTTCACGAGTTATGAGCTCCACAAAATATGGTGAAACCCGAAAACCGAAAGCTGAAAGCTGCTACAGTGCTCGCAATACTAAACTCCACTAAAAACGGCAAATTTCGCCGATATTGATCTGTTACATTTATATTTTTTTCAAGAGTCAAGGTTGACAAGATCCAGCGTTATCTTATATCATTCGAAAGAGCGAATCAAACTCTATCAGAATCTGATTTTTAATAATTTTAAAATTTTTTTAATAATTGTTTATTCTCTATTTACTATATTTTCCAATAATGACTATCAAAGATGGCAAAAGCTCAAAAGAAAGGACAAAAACACAGAATTTTATCAGGGTAACAAACTTTTTGTTTTAGAAAACGAATCCCATTCATTTCCGAACAATTTGAGCAGAAATCCAGTTTTCTAATTTTATTCTTGGGGGGTCTGAGATTCAAAATGAGCCTCTATTAATAAGAAGCCTTTTGGGCTTTTTACTCAAAGGAAGGGTAAAATGGGATTTCGTAACTGTAGCCTATAACATCCAGAAGTGAAGTTAGACATATAACTGGTTGTCAAATATAACAGAAATAGTTACATCGAAAAAATGGACTTTAGAATAACTGTACCAACAAGACCAAAGGTTTCGATGGGATCCCAAAAGTTCAAATCTGATCCAGACGATTGGATCTTGTCTTCGACAGTTCCAGTCTTAGATAGACTCCTTGAACACTTTTAGTATAAAAACTTTTACTATTAGAAACAGATTAAGGCCAACTAGCTAATCATATGAGAAAACCAAGTTCAGATATGGATTCAGCATGTGTGTTTACCCCTTTAAGTCATACCTATTTTGACGAAGCAGATCGAAAGCTCAAAAACGAATTCGGTATGTCTCGTTACCCCTACATTCAACCTCAAATCAACTTCAGATTAAACTTTTACTTTTAGCAAATTTTCCGGTTTCAGCCGGATTCCGAGCGATCTATGCGTCCGGTCAGAAAATGATTGTCATATATGAATTCAGCATGTCTTCTTACCCGCCAATCGAACATCTTATCAAATTTACATAAAACTTTTACTTTAAACAAATTTTCCGGTTTTGGCCGGACTCTGACCAAACCAATTGTCGGACGAGAAAATAGTTTTCATATTCGGAATCAGCACGTTCCCTTGCTCCTAAATCCACTTCATATTAAACTTTTACTTTTCACAAATTTTCCGGTTCTCACCGGATTCCGGGTGAACTATTCGACCAGCAAGAAAATAAATATCATATTCGGATTCAGCATGTTTCCTTACCCCTACTATTTCATTAGCTTTAGGTTCTCACCGGATTCCGGGTGAACTATTCGACCAGCAAGAAAATAAATATCATATTCGGATTCAGCATGTTTCCTTACCCCTACTATTTCATTAGCTTTTAAAAAATATTTTTTATTCCCCTTAATTTCAAACCCCTCCCCCACCTAAATATAGAGCTACATAGCCCACTTCAAACTTGACCTGTACTTTGACCTAAAGAGTCCTCATGCCAAGTTTGATCAAGATATCTCAACCCCTTCGAGAGTTATCGTGCTAACAGACAGACGGACGGACAGACGGACAACTCTTCCGATGTCATAGGTATCCCTCCACTTACGCTTTGGGATCCCAAAGAAATTCGAAAACCAACAGCCTTTTAATGCCCTTTGCCTCTTCTGAACTTACCCTCAGCCTCCAGACTTGGGCTCTTCAGTTCAAATATTGTTTGATACTGCCGAGTTAACCCTACCATCAAACGTCCTCCGCCCATGTTTGAACGGATCTGAAACGCTTGTACGCTTGTACAGAGTCTAAACTTACTTTTACCAAGAACAAATAACGAGTATTTGTTCTTGCTTTTACGCATAAACCCGAATCATGGTAAATACTCTTGATGACTATCTCTCCTTGCCGATGCAAAATCTCCGGCCTCTCCGGGTATCTAGCGCAAGAAAGGCAGAAGTGGTGTCACAACTGCTCCCAAGGTTCGCGGTGATTGATTGACACAGGATTTGAGTTGTTGAGTTTGAGTCGTACAGACACGCTTACTCCTTCTTCTTGAGGATCGCTGGCGTGTTTTGGACTTGGTCAACAGTATTGCAATTTCTATCTATGTGCTCTAATCACCATAAAGTTGGAGTCAGACCAAAGACTATTTGGTCAGACAGTTCTTTGCTTGATATCTCAGAGCCATAAATAGACTTGCCAACTTCTTTTGGGTCTGATGGCAAAAATAAGAGATCGTTCGAGAAGATAAGAAGACTCGTGTGACTGCTCTGGCAAACATGAAAAGACGACGCAGAGCATCCAAAAAATCCTGTCACTTTACTCTTACTTTCCGGGGTTTTTGACCGATGGCAGAAAGACTCGAAAAACTGGATTATTCAGGAAGCCAAAGAAGTATACACTATAGACACAATACCAAATAAGGTAGAAATCGAGAAGTGCCAGCCTTGTTGAGACAGAAACTAAAAAGCAGCTCTTACAACACCAGTCATGGTTAGTCAACATCTCGCGCTGATTGCTCACAAAAAGCGAAGACTACCTTCTGCGTGACATTGACAAAGGTTATACCATAATAAATAAAAAATATTAAAGCCTTTGATTCATATGGCAGAGAAGGTGGGAGACGCCACCATTTTTTGATGGTTCGGAATTTGAAGAAAACACTGTTACGTTTGTTTCCCCCAAAATCCTCACGGTAGCCAACGTTTTCCACAAATTACTTGAACACAATTAACCAAGAACGCTAATCCGCCATTCCTAATTAACTATTCGTTGATCTCCTGACGCTGGTGAAAAGATTGCTACAACCTTCGAGAAGATCGAGTGGCGTGTAAGTGGATTAAAACAACCAAGTATATCATCATGTGGACTTTTAGATATGTCGGAAGAAGAAATCATCGGCCAGTTTGACATTTTTGGGTCTCGGAAGCTGAATATTATTTAGCTCAGTTTAAGAATCTTCAAGAAATCACTATAACCAGTTTAGTATAATTTACGGCGTTTGTTTATTGTGATCTAGTTTACATCCTTAATTCTTTGGACTTACGGGAATTAACAAGAAACAAGAGCTACGAGCTCATATGGCACTTGTTACGAGTATGTGAGAAACGAGAAAGTAAACCTGAGCATTTTTCCGAAAATACGGGAAACCCTCCCCACCGTGCTCAGATCCGGTTCGGACCCTAAAATATGCCATCTAAGGCATTCGATCTCTCTACTTCCAAGTTTTCATTCAAATCACTCCACTCGTTTAATCCCTATGCGAGGCACAACATTTCCGGGACTCCCCCTCCAACTCCCCCTACTGCGGCCGAATACGACTCGGACACATAAACTTCGCACCTCTAACATTTCCTCTTCCCGTCCATCAAGTTCAACACGAATCAGAGCATATCTTCAAATTTCCGGTTCCCACTTCATCCTCCTCGTACTTTGGTCGGATCAGGTTCGGACGCCAAATGGCAAATCTAGGCCGCATAAACTTGGTACTGTCCAATTTGCATCCCATTCCCATCCGTTTGGTTTTTGTGCATGTCACGTTTTCAGCCCCCCCCCAACTTCCCCAACCATGGCCGCATGGGGTTCGGACACATGCTTTGCATATCTATGTCATCGGTTCTTATCACCCATAAAGTTTAACTTGAACCGGACCATTTGTTCGCAACCTACGGAAGTCATTAACTTCCGGATTCCCCCTCCCTCAACTCCCCCCAAAATGGGCAGATCCAGGAACGGTAGTCTTCCAAGGGCATTGTGTAGGTCCTAAGTCTATTTGGTCGGGTCACTAGTATGCCTGCCAAGTTTTATCGTCCTTAGCACATATGGAAGTATCCTAACTCGCGATCACTGGAATTCCGGGAAACCCCTGCAACTCCCCCCACAGAGCCCCGATAAGATCTGGTTCTGTCAATTACGTATCTAGGGCTAATGCTTTTCTTCCTATCAAGCTTCATCCCGATCCCTCACTCTAAGCGTTTCGAAAGATTTCTGGCCCCCCCCCCTCTTCCTCCAGCTCCCGCCAATGTCACCGGATTTGGTCCGGAGCAGGACATGTTTCTAAATATCAAGTTTCATTTAAATCCGATCACCCGTTCAGTAGCTGACCTTGCCACTAGATTCTGGATTCCCCATCCCTCCACTGCCCCCACGATGGTCGGGTCGGGGAAACTATATTATCAAGTCAATCTGTTGGGATCCCTGACAAGCCTGCAAGTTTCGTCGTCCTAGCACATCAGGAAGTACAAGAACTCGCAGGATCACTAGAAATTCGCCCCCCCCCCCCACTCTGAGTATCTAGGACTTATGCTTGTTCTTCGCACCGAGTTTCATCCCGAACCCTTTACTCTAAGCGTTTCCCAAGATTTTCGGTTCTGCCCCTCCAACTCCCCCAAATGTTCACCGGATCCGGTCTCAGTTCCGACGACACTGTGCAACCTAATAGGCTAGGTCACCATCACCTTACCCGCAAAGGGAGCAGGGGTTGTTCTTTTTTAACTTCCTTTTCACGTGTACTGGCAGACAGTTCGCTCGCAGCTGGATCCAGAGTGTGAGGTAAGCTTTGGGTAGGTCCAGCTTCATGCAAAATTCCGGTCCAAAAGTCTCTTTTACCAGTTTATAATTTGCTAGTGTCTCCGAATCTCTAACTATACAAACCCATTTCCGTATTTCTTGGTCTTCTAATGTTCTTAACAAATGATGGTTTGTATGCGGGCCCTAAGGCATTCTTCCAAGCACTGGATAGTCCCACAGAATCGAGAAGCTTTGACTTGGAATGGCCAGGCCATGAAGATAATTTGATAAACCACATTACCACATTACATACTCCGTCGCTGATGTTTTCACATGAATTATGATAGGCAAGAAAGATTTTAATAATAAAGACGCGAAGAACTTAATCTCTTGATCCTTTTTTCTGAAATATAAAACAATGGTTTCGGTGTCATTTTATACGACAAGAGAACAAGAACCCAATCTATAATACTAATGCAGCCTACTTCCATAATCATTCCATATATGTCTAAACCCAGAGACCCCAATTTTGTACTGCACATTATAACCCCTCTAATAAAACCACGCTGATTTTCTTGACTTGCCGTGTTTTGCTACCTTCGATGAGTGTCACGCTGCCGACGGTTGGCTGGGAGAATTTTGCCATCACCAAACCGGTTACTTAAATTGTTTCCCTGTTTTCGTTCTAAGTCAACGGGTCTCTGAATAGGCTTAAAACAGCCAAAATCGTGGGTTGTTTGTTTAAAGCACAGCCTAGTTTTAAGGTACTGAAATATTTTAAGATACTGTAAGTTGAAGAGTAAATGATGCGAGGGGTCCTTTAACACAAAAACTTCGCATCCTTGTTTCGGGGGCTCCAAAGAGTGGTTCAATCCAACCTGCAGATTGGTACGTCGCGTGGCTTCGAACTAGTCAAACTGCTGTATGACAACATAGACATCGTGCTCGCTACGGCAACAGCAAACTTTGCAATTCCGACTATTCCTCACGAAATTCTCAGGTTTCTGACTGGCTAATTCTTCAAATTCCAGTTCATGCAACCGAGCGATCTGTTTCCACTCAGTCCCCAAATGATCATGACCCTCATTAAAGGAGTTGCATCATTAGCATTCTAGCACTTGCAATGTCTACCCCCCCCCCCCCCAGGACCCAAGATGAAGTCACGACTTGATCCAACCGCTGGGACATGGGGAGGCTGGGATCATAGTATGACTATGGATCTAACAAAATGTTTTTGCGATCCCAGTGGAAGAATACGTATTAGCACGGTAAATCTCGAAGGGTTGAGATATTTTGTTCAAACTTGGCACGATGATTCTTTGGGTCAAAGTACAGGTCAAGTTCGAATATGGGCTCTGTAGCTCTATATTTAGGGGTGGGGTGGGTTTCATATTAAGGGGCGACACAAATATTTTTAAAATCTAATGAGATAGTCGATTTAGGGGTAGGGAAACATACTGAATCCAAATATGAAAATTATTTTCTCGCCGGACAAGTACTTCACCCGGAATCCGGCAAAAGCCTGAAATTTTTGAAAAAGTAAAAATTGTATCTGAAGTTGATTAGATGTTCGATTCAGGAGTAGGAACATATGCTGAATCCGAATATGAAAATCATTTTCACGCCGGACAAGTACAGCGCTGAATCCGGAAATTTAGCATTAAGTTTTAACATAGTCAATATAGAGTGAGGAGACATGCTGTTGCAACTTTCGAACATACTAATGATACACAAAAAGTGTGTGCGATCAATATAATTATCTCTAAAGTCCCCACCGGCATTTACTGGGTTGAAAAGTCAGAATGCATCCGAAATTTTATAAGCTAATTAGATATTCCTTTAAGGGGTAAGGATGCTCAACGAATCCATATCTGAACTTAGTTTTCTTGCCGGACAAATGATTCACCAGGAATTCGGCCAAAACTGGAAATTTGGTTGAAGCTCAAAGTTGTTTCTGAAGTCGATTAGAGTTTCGGTATCGGGAGAAGGAGACATTCTGAATCAAATTTTGAACTTTATACGGATAAGCTGGCAAAATCTGTGAGAACCTGGAAACTTGGATTTAAAGGTTCTGCTCTCAGTGTCACTATATCTTTTGCTCTGCATGCAGTTCTCCGGGAATGCTGCTAAATACGAGGAATTTGTAAAAAAAAAAGAGACCTTTTTGAAGTCGATTAGATCATAGACATCGGAGTAAGCATGCTTGTTGAATCCATATATGATCTTGGTTTCCTCATTGATTAGTTAAAACAACTTCAAAACGAAATTTTTTTTTGGTACATATTCAAGCAGTTGATTATGGATAAATAGCAAAAATGTTAAAGGGGTCTGGCGAAGACTCGGAAATGTACAAGATTTGATTGTCTGGATCAAGAAGTCTGACAAACATTCACTTTTTGGGATCCCATCGAAATGGTCTGGTTATTTTAGCAGGCACATGAAAAATGTGTAGAAAAATCAAACAAATTATTGAATTATCGATTTCTTTCAGTATTTTGTTTTCTGTTTTTTTATGGCACTTGAGCTTACTCAAGTGCCATATAGCGATTGTAATTTCTGTCCGTCAGTCGGTCTGTCGGTCTGTCGGTCCCGGTTTTGCTAGTTCGGGCACTTCCAGATAAGCTAGGACGATGAAACTTGGCAGGCATATCAGGAACTGGACCAGATTAAATTAGAAATACTCGCTTCCCCGATCCGACCATCTGGAGGGGAGTGGAGGGAGGGGGAATCCGGAAAAATGAGGAAAAATGAGATATTTTTAGCTTACGAACGGGTTATCGGATCTTAATGAAACTTGATATATGGAAGGAACTCGTGTCTCAGACCCTCCATTTTAAATCCAAACCGGATCCGGTGACACTGGGGGGAGTTGGAGGGGGAAACCGGAAATCTTGAAAAACACTTAGAGTGGAGGGATCCGGATGCAACTTGGTGGTAAGTACAAGCACAAGTCCTAGATACATGGCTGATATAACCGGAACGGATCCGCTCACTTTGGGGGAGTTGGGGGGGGGGAGGAGAAGTCCGAATTTGTAGTGATCCCGCGAGTTCCGTGCTTCCAGATGTGCTGGGACGATGGAAATTGAGAGGCATCTCTGGGACCCGACCAGATTAAATAGGAAATCGTCAATTCCCCGATTCGACCATCTGGGGGGGGGGAGTGGAGGGAGGGGGAAGCCAAAATTTGAGGTATTTTTATCTTGCGAACAAGTCATCGGATCTTGATGAAATTTTATATTTAGGATGACCTCGTGTCTCAGACGTCCCACTATAAATCCGGACCGGATCCGATGATACTGGGGGAGTTGGAGGAGGGAACCGGAAATCTTGAGAAACGCTTAGAGTGGAGGGATCGGGATGAAACTTGGTGGGAAGAACAAGCACAAGTCCTAGATACGTCATTGATATAAGCGGACCAGATCCAGGCACTCTGGGGGAGTTGGGGGGGGGGGGGGGTCCGGATTTCTAGCGATCCCGCGAGTTCGGCATACTTCCTGATGTGCTAGGGCGATGAAACTTGGCAGGTATGTCAGGGACCCGAACAGGTTCACTTGAGAACAGCCTTTTCCCCAATCCGACCATACTGGGGGGAGTGGATGGATGGGGAGTCCGGAATCTAGTGGCGTGTATAACTTTTGAACGGGTGATCGGATCTTGATGAAATTTTATATTTAGGATGACCTCGTGTCTCAGACATCTCACTTTAAATCCGGGCCGGATCCGATGACACTGGGGGGAGTTGGAGGAGGGAACCGGAAATTTTGAGAAACGCTTAGAGTGGAGTGATCGGGATGAAACTTGGTGGGAAAAACAAACAAGTCCTAGACACGTCAT
Source organism: Branchinecta lynchi (assembly GCA_023053575.1). NCBI lineage: Eukaryota > Metazoa > Arthropoda > Branchiopoda > Anostraca > Branchinectidae > Branchinecta > Branchinecta lynchi. Next base: position 4,718,803 of record JAKZAP010000013.1, on the reverse strand, counting down.
TGACATAACCGGACCGGATCAGGGCACTGTGGGGGAGTTGGGGTCGGGGTCCGGATTTCTAGCGATCCCGCGAGTTCGGCATACTTCCTGATGTCCTAGGGCGATGAAACTTGGCAGGTATGTCAGGGATCCGAACAAATTGACTTGAGAACAGCCTTTTCCCCGACCCGACCATCGTGGGGGGAGTGGGTGGATGGGGAGTCCGGAATCTAGTGGCGTGCATAACTTTTGAACGGGTGATCGGATTTGAATGAAACTTGTCTGGTGAGCTATCGCCTCGGACGTTCAGTGTCACGTCCGGGTCGGGTCCGATACCTGTGGGGATGGAGGGGGGGGGAACTCGAGAAACTCTAAAAGCAGAGGGATTGGGACGAAAATTAATGGATGGAACAAGCATTAGGCCTAGATGAAATTGAAGGAGCCAGATGGTTTCGGGGCTCTGTGGGGGGAGTTGGAGGGGTTTCCTGGAATTCCGGTAGTCGTGAGTTAGAATAGTTCCAGATGTAAAACGACAACGAAACTTTGCAGGCATATTAGCGACCCGAATTATCTTGACTTAAGAACCTGACACAACATACCCCCGGAAACTTCCGTTCCTAGATCCGAGCATTTTTTGGGGAGCACGAGAAGAGAAATATGGAAATTGACTTCTATAAATTGCAAACGAGTGGTCTGATTCGAGTGAAACTTTATGGGTGATACGAATCGATGGCCTCGACATGTAAAACATGCGTTCGAACCATATGCGACCACGATTAGGGGAATTGGGGGTGGGGGGACTTTTGACATGCACAAAAACCAAACGGATGGACCGAATGAGATGCAAATTCGACAGTGCCGAGTTTATGCGGCCTAGATTTGTTATTTGGCGTCTTGGCCGAATTCCGCCAAGGTAGGGGGGGGGGGTACTGGAAACTTGCAGATAGGCTAAGCTCCAATTTCAGTAAAACTTGATGGACAGGAACAGGGAATTAAGATATTGGTCCCGAACCGGCTCCGACAACGTTGGTGGGAGGGGGGGGGGGGGTTACCGGAACTTTCCAAAAATGCTCAGATTCGAGTGAAACTTGATAGATGGTATAAAAGAAGATGCTTTAGGTGGTCGATTTTTTATATTCCGAACCAGATTCGGCCACGGTAGGTTGAGATAGAGTGGGTACCGGAAATCGTGTAGCACGTCTAGGGATCAAACAAATGGATTTATTGGGATGAAAGTTTGAACAGTCATGTGCATTTGCTACAGACAATCCAGACGATGCCGGAACTGCTCAGAAATGAGTGAAACTAAATATCCTATTTCTATTTCCGAACCACATTTTTGGATGGCGGGTGTATTTTGTGACGTTCTCATCTACTTTCTTGTACAGCCTACTCGTACAAGTGCCATATGAGCTCGTAGCTCTTGTTTCTTGTTAATTCCCGCCCAAAGAAGGAAGGATGTAAACTAGATCACAGTAAACAAACGCCGTGAATTATACTAAATTCGTTATAGTGATTTCTTGAAAATCCTGAAATTGAGCTAAATAATATTCAACTTCCGAGACCAAAAAATGTCAAACTTCATCTTCCGACATGTCTAAACGTCCACGGTGATATACTTAGTTGTTTTAATCCTCTTACATGCCACTTTTTCCTGTCGAAGGTTTTAGTAACTCTTTCGACATACGCCGAGAGATCAATGTATAGCTAATTAGCAATGGCGACCTTGCTTTCAAGAATTCACTTTAAAGTTCAATGGGCACATCAAACTACCCAATCCCACTCTATAACAACCTAGAAACAATGCTTACCACCTAGACCAGCAGCTTTTTCAACAGTTTCCTCTCTGTGCTATTTCGAAGCGTAATTTTTTGGGCCAGTACATGCTCAGTTTACTAGCTCGGACAAAGATAAAACTGATCTGTCTTGTAATACTTGGTAGATCTTTATTTTATGCATAAATCAGCTTGTATAATTCAGATTTGAATAGGTCATTTGTTTTTTAATGAATTTTTTAGCTAAGTTATTTTTTTTTATAAGCTAATTGCATATTCTGGTACAGTTTATAAAGCAAGTTAATCAAGCTTCACAACACTATTCCACAAAGAAAAACCTTTAATAAGTACTTTCAGCCATGGAACTTCTGATGAAACACTAGAACAATCAGGTAAACTGCATCTGCGGCTTGACTTTGGTGACATCTCAAATATATCCTTTTCTATCAAGCATTGCTGGGAGTTTTTGAATTTCCTGCCACGATATCCCAGCTCCTAAGATTTGGATCGCCGAAATGCCAGAGAGGTAAAGACAAGGGATAACAAGAAAACGGCCGATTTTCGTAGCGCCTTCTAAAGGAAGTCGGAAATGTTTATTTGTGAAGCATTTACTACAAAGTAAAGCATTAGAAGTGTCCATTGTGCTTTAAAGAGTGAACTGTATGTTGTCTACCGTGAGCATTTTGGAGAAAACAAAGGTAACAGTTTGTTCGGAAAAATCCGACCAATCAAAAAATGATGGTGTCTCCCGCCTTCTCGGCCAACATGGATCAAATACTTTAGTTAAAGGATACTTCTTAATTATCGTAGTAACTCATTATTTACCTTCATTATACTAGTTCCATCCATTCTCGTTCTCGAGACTCTTCACTTCATAAGTGTATCATGTCTATCCCATTAGCCCTTGCCTCGATTTATGACGTATCAGGCGCCCGATCATTGTCTCCGTTTGAAACCGGTTTTTGAGGTTTTACCAAGATTGGCATCCAAGGCAAGGGCCATGGGCATAGGCTAAAAACAGCCGAAGCCATGTGTTATTTTCTGTCAGCAGATCTGAGATGTAAAGCGGTCAACTATCTCACAGCACCTGAGCAGAAGAACTATGCATTGCGCTAGGATACGAGTTTAATTATGAATAGAAACAATACCAGAGGTTCTGAGGGGATCCCGAAGAGTAAAGTTTCCAATACCGACAATTGTATCTAACATGTTTCCGGCCTTTACCACAACCCGTGAAAATATAACATGATGCTTAGTTTTCTCACCGAAATAAATATCAGATAGTTGGGATCGTTCTTAAAATTCCTGCTTCGACCGGATTTCGGCCGGACTCTGGCGCGATAACAAATCGTATTTCCCGACTCACACTGTCTTTTTCCAGCATACCAACCTTCAGGCCCGTCTCATAGCAGAACTTCTTTCATCCCACCTAGAATTTTGAAGCTCTTTTTCCCCTAAACGGTCTTCCCCCAATCGAAGGCCGAAGCTCTAACAGACTTCAGAAAAAAACTCCTAATCTCATTATCTTGAAACATTTTTTTTCAACCTAGCCTACGCTTTGAAACTCCCGCCCCACACCTAGATAAAGGACTACGGGGCCCAGGGGTGGCAAGAAGCACTCAGGCCAGGGGGGGGGGGGGGGTGAGGCACCTCATTTCAACGACTTCTGTATCGCAATATACGACTCGCACGTATCGACAACAAATAATAGAGCCGGTGTAAAACTAGCTGCAGTGCATCAGCTGAAACTATTCTTGCAATCAAAATTTGTTTATACATACATTCATAACCTCAGCTTTACATTCCAGCTTTCGCTAAAGAGGAAAGCTTCCAACACCTGTACCCTGGGCGGCTGGGCGCGGGCGAAATTTTTTTAATTTGCATTTGTCTGGTAAGATTTAACTACTTACCATACTCTAGCCTTTAATGTGTTTCAACTCCAGAAAATTCCAAGCCTAATCGCCGAGTAAATGACACACAGTTCTTCAAAATAGAGACTATGACGCAATGTGCCACATGCAAGATTTTGTGAAAAGCCGATGAGCAGATCGTCTTTTTGCGATCACATTGAAAAAGAAAGAATAACCACGAAATCTCAAATTTTCCCGTCGAAAAAAATGACAAAATAGTGGCCATAGAAAACAAAGTAGACACAATGTAGATTTGTTCCGAATTGATATAAAAAAAGTGGTTTTCACGTTAAATACAAGCTTAGTCGAAACAAAACGAGAAAAAAGTTTGCCAGTGCATTTAAAAAAATAAAATAAAAAAAATATCAGGATTTACGGACGTAAACGCCGAGGAGCAGAGCGTCTTTTTGCGAACCCAATGGAAAGTAAACAAAAGCTATAAAACCACAAATCGTTCCGTCGAAAAAAGCGACAAAATAGTGGCCGTCGAAACCAAAGAAGACTTGTTCCGAGTTAATAGCAAAAAAAGTAATTTTCACGTTAAAAACACGCTTACTCAGACAAAACGAGGTAGACAGGTTTTAAAAAAAAATCGGATTTACGGACGTAACAAACTTTTGGTCTTTATCCGACAGGAGTTTACAGATTCGGACTTGACTTTTTATGGCACTTGCCCTTCGGCCAAGTGCAATATACCGATCACCTTTTTGTCGGTCGGTCGGTTAGTCCGGTGAGCGCGAGTTAGGGTATTTCCACACAAGCTAGGTCGATGAAACTTCGCAGGCATATCAGGGACCCGACCAGATCAACTTAAAAATAATCACTTCCCAATCCGACTTTCCCCGGATCCGGGAGTCCGGAAACTATAAAGCAAAAGCGGAGCGAAACGTAGCAAAAAGAGCGCTGCACAAGTTCGGGATCGCACCACGGACCTCTGAGGCGCCAAGCCAGTGCTCTACCACTGCGCCAAGACTTGATGTACCCGGGAGCGAATGCGAGACTAGATATGGTTCAAAGACTAAAGTAAGACCAAGTGGTCAAAACGGAACTGGTTAAACCAAGCAAATCTCGTGAAACGCTTCCACATAAGCTAGGATAATGAAACTTGGCAGGAATATGAGGGAACCGACCAGATTAACTTATAATCCCTTTCCATATCCGATCATAGTGGGGGGAGTGGAGGGATGGGAAATCCGGAAACTATTAACATGCATAACTTTGGAAAGGGTAATCGAACATGCGTGAAACTTGACATGTGTCCAGGACAAGTGTTTCGGATATTCAGTTTCAAATCCGGACCAGATTCGATACCTGTGGGGGAGGGCTGGAGGGCGGCACAGGAAATCTCCTGAAACGCTTCCACATAAGCTAGGAGAATAAAACTTGGAAGGTAGATGAGGGAACCGACCAGGTTAACTTGGAAATAATCACTTCCCCGATCCAGCCATCGCGGGGAGAGTGGAGGGATGGAGAATCCGGAAACTAGAATCATACATAACTTTGGAACGGGTAATCGGACATGCATGAAACTTGACAAGTGTGAAGAACAAGTGTATCAGATTACGATGAAACTTGGCAGGTATATTAGGGACCCGACCAGACTAAGCAGGAAATAGTCACTTGCCCGATCCGACCATCGTGAGGGGAGGGGGAGGTGGTGGAATCCGGAAAATACGGACATTCATAACTTTCGAACGGGTGATTGGATCTTAATGAAACTTGATATCTGGAAAGATTTCGTGTCTCAGATGTCTCATGTCAAGTCCGGACCGGATCCGATGAATCTGGGGGGGAGTCGGAGGGGGTAACCGGAAATCATGTGAAACTCTCAGAGTGGAGCGATCGGGATGAAACTTGATGGTAAGAACAAGCACAACCTCTAGATACATCACTGACGGACCGGATTCGGACACTGTGTGGGGAGTTGGAGGGGGGTATCGGAATTCCGGCGATCCGTAGTTAATGTACTTCCAGGTGGGCTAGGAAGATAAGACTTGGCAGGCGTAAGAGGGACCCGACCAAACTAACTTGGAAATAGCCACTTTCCCGATCCGACCATCGTGGGGGGAGGTTGCGGAATCCGGAAAATAGGGACATGCACAACTTTCGAACGGGTTATCGGATCTTAATGAAACTTGATATCTGGAAAGATCTCGTGTCTAAGGTGTCTCATTTCAAGTTCGGACCGGATCCGACGAATCTGGGGGGGGGGGAGTCGGAGGGGAGAACCGGAAATCGTGTGAAACTCTCAGAGTAGAGTGATAGGGATGAAACTTGGTGCGAAGAACAAGCACACGCTCTAGATACATCACTGACAGGACTGGACCGGATTCGGACAATGTGGGGGGAGTTGGAGGGGGGGGGGGTCCGGAATTCCGGCGATCCATAGTTAATGTACTTCCAGGTGGGCTAGGACGATAAAACTTGGCAGGCATCTCAGGGAGCCGACCAGATTAACTTGGAAACAGTCACTTGCCCGATCTGACTATCGTGGGGGGAGGGGGAGACGGCAGAATCTGGAAATTAGTAGCATGCACAACTTTCGAATGGGTAATCGGATCTTAATGAAACTTGATATCTTGAAAGACCTCATGTCTAAGCATGTCCCATTTCAAGCCCGGACCGGATCCGATGAACTGGGGGGGCGGGGGGTCTGAGGGGAGAACCGGACATCTTGTGACACGCATAGAGTGGAGCGCTCAAGATGAAACTTGGTGGGAAGTACAGGCACAAGTCCTAGGTGCATCAGTGACAGAATAGGACCATATTTCGGGTACCCAGGGGGGGGGGGAGAGCTGTAGGGAGTGTCCGGTGAACGATATTCTGAATATAGCAAAAAAATGGTACATCCTCCACTGTTCCCTTGGTGTGTGTAGGCCGCACCTTTGCTTTACTCGAATTTCTATACCCGGAAGTTTTTCTAGCTTTTAATGCCGCAAGCGCAGCGGGTGGCGCTACGAGTGTGGCGCGTTTGCAAAGCATGGAAAGCATAGGTTTTGGCGCTACTCCTTAGTGTTATTTTGCTTTTATACTGACGAATGATGATGATTTGAGTGAAAATCAGGCACAGGTTTCGCCTATCCAAGAAGCAAGGATTTGTGATAGACTAGGGGCACCCTAACGCAATTTAATATTGATGATTAGAGAAATACATAAAACAACCAAACAATTTTTTTTTAGTGGGTAGAATGCCCGTCATTTGGCATATGCCATTTTAAACTCAGGGTATACCCAACTTTTGACGTAGCATATCCAAAAGTCAAGGATTCTTGGCACAAGACTGTTTGGGCTGTTGCCTGGACTCTTTTCACCACATCTAGGTGTAAGTATCATCAATCTACCAGAAGTAGAACTTTAAAGTTTAACTGAAAAGCTAACTTATTTGTGTATGATTTAACCTAACGAACTGCATTACTTCTGTTTTGTGTTAAGATTTTTTTTTGCTTTCATTATTTGCTCTATTATGACCTTCAGAACATCTACGTCCGTCCTCACAGTGCAAAATTCTATTCATATTTCATAGTGCAAAACGGATACGCCAGCTGAATTTTATTTGAGCTATATTTCGGCCCTTCTTGGCAAGGGTCCTCTTCAGGCTCAAAGCCGCTCAATTGTTGTAAGAACTACCACATACGAACGAACCACAAGTTCTTATTTCCAACTTGAGCGGCTTTGAGCCTGAAGAGGACCCTTGCCAAGAAGGGCCGAAATATAGCTCAAATAAAATTCAGCTGACGCATCCGTTTTGCACTATTAATATGATTCGCAGTCACTAGCAGTCAGCTTGGGCTGAAGGAATATTAAAAGTTCTATTCTGTCAGGGAAAATTTAAATCACAAACGCGGATTTTCAGTGGTCAGTGATCAGCTCGCGGAAGGTACATGACTGCGTGAACACTTATATTTCGTAAATCATTATCGTCAAGCATACACCACAGGTACATGCGCATAGAGGTACCACAAAATCTCCACTATAGGCGTATTCTCGCCGTTCCCCGAGAACTCCTCGGGGAATCGAAAGGAACAGCGAGGATAGAGGGATTCACTCCACGCGGACTCCGCGTCCGGAAAACAACGAGAACACGGGGAATGCTTCCAAAATGAATATTCTTCTAAAATAAATATGCAGTTGACGAAATTAGTCTGGATCCACTTTATTTTTTATTTTGTTTATCCTATTTGTTTTTTAAATAATTTTACATTGCTCCAACACCAGCAAAAACTCATTCCCCTCTGAACCTGAAAGAGAGTCCTTTTTGATGATGGTGACGGTAATCGGAGCATTCCCCGTCCGTGGGGTCTCGCGAGAATACAGGGAGTGAGTCCCCAGGACAAACAAAAACGCGGGGACTCCTAAAGTGAAGTCCTCGGGGAACGGCGAGAATACGCCTTATATGAAAATCTTCATCTGATCTTCAAGCCTCTTTAAGTGAATAAGTGATTAGTAACTAGATTGTACTATCTTAGCCCTTTTCAGTTAAACTTTAAGTATCTTACCCATATATTGCTCAGTTTCCGGAGTTGGCTGGGTTACTATGACCTTGTCTGGAGGGAGCAAGAATGTCGGAATCTCAGGCGGCGTATAGCAGGGAGGCACGCCGTCGTCGTAAACTTCCGACTCACCCAAAACCTGAAACAAAAGCTGGTGAATGGAAGTTAATGGGAATTCTTGTTTTTAGGTACTTCGGCAACTCGTTACCTTAAATTGCACTTGCAAGCAATAAGAGATGTGTATACTCTTGATGACTATCTCTCCCTGTCGATGCAGAATCTCCGGGTACCTGCGGAAGAAAGGAAGAAACGGTGTCAAAGCTGCGCTGACTCAGGATTTGAGTCGTTGAGTTTGAGTCGTTACGGACACGTTTACTCCTTCTTCCTCAGACTCAGTGGCGTGTTTTGGACTTAGCCATATAGAGTATTCAGGCTCACGATTCTCAACCAGTGTTTGTCACAAGTCGTTTTTACGGAGCGCGTCCTGTGCGCATCCTTCACGGGTTCCGTGTTCTGTGGCTTCAAGCGTTTTTAGCTCCCGTGTTTCTTTTCGAGTTCAACACCGAATCCAAACACAAAAGGACTCGCTAGAGTATCAAATACTGTGCCGGGTTCTCTTACGCAAAACACGGGCGCTGAAAACGGGTGACAGCGCAACATGTTTCGATTCGAGTTTAACACGCTAATTGCTGAAAACGCAACTATTATAAGGATGTTGAATACTGATGAGCAGCTTGCGGTTGATGATGGTGTTCATTTATTTCCGGGTCACTGTTTCTGGGGCACTCTAGTACACTTTCTACGGTTGCGCACACCAGTCCTCGTCGAGTCGCTTTTCGAACCCCTCAGGTGTTTCGCTAGTCGCAGCTGAATCAGACAGGCCGTTTCACAGAGGAACAGCACGATTGCTGAAGAAGTGCTGGCGAACACGAGAGGAGCAGGATCTTCGGAACAGCTTCCGGGAGAGGCCCCTAGTCTGTGGATTGTTGTCAAGAGCGTCTGATAGCATTGTCTGACAGCAAGATGAGACAATACCATGAAATAGAAGAAGCGGAACTTCTCGGGATTACAATTTCACTGTATTGTACGAAAGGTTTTTTGGTGACCTGGTTGTAGTTGTCAGGTAACTATAGGAACATTTCCTCGGTTTTAGTCCAGTGTCCTTTAGGACTCCGTACTGCTGGTGACCGTTCGATCTCACCGCACGAGCGCCAATTCTCAACTTCTGAACGCTTAATCCTGTGGGTTGTCAATTGGTCAGATGAAAGAGAGGACAAGATGTCCCAATCCATTGCGACTGAACATAATCTTGCTAAGAAATTTCAAAAAAAAAATATGTTTTACGTGCGATTCTCCTAAGACTGATGTCTAGCTAGTTTAGGAACTTGCCCAGGTCCAGTAATCTCTGTACAATGACTCAGTTGAGTTGACTTATGGAAGTCAACTGGGATTTCGCGCTTTAGCGTCCACACTAGTGTTCGTCTCACTACAGAAGGTTTAACAAGCAGGCACGCTTATCCACGCAGCCCCGAAAAATACGCTAAGAACGTAGAAATTTTAAACAGATCAGAGAGTAAAAATAAGACGAAGGGCGACTATCCACCCCATCTCAAGAGGGTCACTTTCAGATTCACCCAGAACCAAGGCTACTTGTCAGAAGATGTCATGCTTATTTTCTGAACGATATAATCTTTCTGAATTACTAACACGAAGAGAGAAGGACCATTTGGAGCACGAGAAAGGTCGGGTTTCCCTTTCAGCGAAATAGCTGCAGAAACTAAGATATCTTCTCCCACTTTGTAAAAATCTTCTTACTGGATTCAAGGGCTCGCCATTTTCACCGCATTCCTCCACCATCAGTGAAGGAAAGATTCCGGTGGTGCCATCTTCCGGCAACCTCCCCTCCCACCAGCCGTCATCTACATCGTGCACCTGTTTACGCAGAACAAGAATAACCTGGCCTTCAAAAAATGACATTTCTTCCGGGGAGCTGGCTTCGAAATCATAGAGAGCTCGACAGTAGATGGCTCCCGAGTCTGTGTCGTGAGCTGGAAAAGAAAGATAGTTGGCATCAATAGTACCGACAGAAACGGAACAACAAATGCAACGAATGATCGTAACCCTAGTTTGTAATGAACTGCAAGTCACAACTGCCTCGGCAAACGTCACCACGATTAAGGTTTAGATGACGAGTCCAGAGTTCTGGTCTCGCGTAAGTGCAAGATTGCTAAATGCATACACAATTAAGGTAATCCATATTGGGTTCAGGTAAGTGCAAGATTGCTAAATATCTATCTATCTATCTATATACACAATTAATGTAAGCACACCCGGGATCAAGGAAAATTCTCTATACGAATCGCCTCTATACAAAAGTCCGCTATACAAATATCAAAGTTTGCGCAAGCAATGATGGGTGAACGATTATAGAAAGTAAAGCTGGAACTCCACTGGCAATCGTAACCGTCCTCGTCCAGACCAGACGTGCTCTTATTGGCTAAGAAAACGCCAACAATGGCGGCTACGATACCTTACGATGGCTTTCGACAGTTTATGATTAGCCGCACTGTTTTCGTCGTTCGTCCTTGTCGGTACGAAGAACGTCGTTTAAATATTTTCATATTAGTGTTTTCTTTGGCTCGTTCTATCAACGTCGTTTCACGAACGATGTTGATACGAAAACGTTAATAGTCGAACTAACTTAATATTTGCAACAGCAGCTACAGTAAAGTACTAAAATGGATTTTAGCATAACAGGACCATTGTTTTTAAACTTGGTTTACAACTTTAATTTGTTTTGTCAAGAATTTTGAAAATCGGCGCCTAATTACTGAACGGAGATGTTGAAACTGACTTTCCGAGCGTGTTCCACCCTTCTAACAATAGTTACTATTAGTTACTATTTCCGTTCCATCTTCACGAAAAGTTACTACGCTGACCGTTCCAACCTTGTCGGAATAGTAACTAATAGTTACTATTTGCTTACCATGATCGGGAGCGTAGTAAGCGTAGTAACTACGCATCTCTGTAACGTGATCGGTCGGATTCGCCCCTGGCGTGAGATCCTGCTGGAAAATAGAAAAATCGTTCCAGCCTTGACGGCAAAAAGCCAGAATTCGTGACGTCATGCGTAGTAACTACGGTAAGTAGGATGGAACACGCTCTCCGGCTCAGTTCGTCATTTCAAGAACGACTAATGAAACGGCAGTTCAACCGAACAAAGAAAACTCCTTATTATCGGCAGTCCTACGCCGTTCATGAACGGCATTGTAAAGAAAACGCTTGTAGCAGAACGACGGATAGAACGGCGAACGGAACGACGAAAACGAACGCAGCTATTATCAGTAGAGACCCCACTTAAGTCTTCTTTAAACTTACTTGCATACAGTGCATACATTTCTATTTTCCCTCCACACACATCCTGCCCTCTCAGGCCATGAAATTATTAGCCAGTTTTTCATTAATGAACCCGATTAGTGTGCTTGTCACTGTGTACAAATTTTAAGTCTATTTAGTGTATTTTTTATTTATATGAAAAGAATGTTGTCGTGTTTATTTACATTGTTTTGTTTAAGTGTTTTAATATGTATATTTTACTTTTGTATTTATTCATACTCCGCTGTTACGCAAAAAGCGGGTCATAAATAAATAAATAAAATTCTAAGCACCAATAACACTCTTCTGTAACCAAGGTTACTTTCACCAGGGAGTTGGATACACCTTGGTTCTTTCAGTTTAATCCGCCAGGTAACATTGACGTTCCTGGCGATGACTAAACTGAAAGAACCCAGTCATCGCCAGGAACCTGAATGTTATTTTAAACTGATGTAGATTAAACTGAAAAATATTTGACGGGTCAAAACTTTATTCGAGCTATATTTCGGCCCTTCTTGGCAAGGGTCCTCTTCAGGCTCAAGCCGCTCAAGCTGGAAAATAAACCTTGCCAAGAAGGGCCGAAATATAGCTCGAATAAAATGTAGCTGACTTATCCGTTTTGCCCCGTCAAATATGATTCGCAGTCAGCTTGGGCTGAAGGAATATCTAAACTGAAAGAACCAAGGTGAAACCAGCTCCCTGGTGAAAGTACACCTTGGTTACGTTTCCAGTGTCAACTACCAGAGCATAAGCACAGGCGATGTCAAAGGCCAGACAGCCTTGTCGCTAGCAGTGGGTTTTAAGGTAATATAATGCGCGAAAAATTGTCACAATTCTTGTCTGATCCTGATTGGCTGGAAATCGGAGATGTTCACGGCCTCCAGTGTCCGTAATACGAAGTAGGTCGCTCGCCATACTGTCAGAAGTCTAAAATTATTATATATCTTTGTGTTAAATCACAAAAATAGTGATGTGAGCGTTTTAAATGTTATCTTTCCACAAAATAAATAGTAAAGACGGTTTCAAACCCTATAGAAATGTTACAGGTGTTATAGTTTACGACGAAAAGACCACCGAAGTTTGAGTAAAATTTAACACAAGGATGCGGCTATCTGTTAAGTCCTGTATATATACACATTTTTTTCTAGTAGTGTACTTTTTGTTTTTCAAATTTTATTTTTTCTTCGTAGAGATTCGGTCAATCCCACCGGCTGTCACTAACTGAAGCTTTACTAAAGCTTCATATACCAGCGAGTATTTCTTACTTTTTTGTCGTGAATAAGACTACACATACCCAACGGTCTTTAAAGGACCTGTAATACTAATGCAACCTACTTCCATAATCACTCCATATATTTCTAAACCCGGAGACCCCAATTCCGTACGGTACATTCTAACCCCTCTAACGAAGCCGCGCTGATTTTGTCACACGCGCCGTGTTTTGCTACCTTCAATGTATATCATGCTGTTTACGGTTGTCTGCCATCAGAAAAAACAGTAAATTGTTTTCTTGTTTTCGCTACAAGTCAACGAGTCTCGGAAAAAGCTTAAAACAGCCAAAACCGTGGGTTATTTGTTGAAAGTGCAGCACAGTTTTAAAGTATTCAAATGTTTAAGATAGTGTAAGTTGAAGAGTAAATAGTGCGAGGGGTCCTTTAAGTCTTATATATATATATATACTATCTTCTGGTAGTGTACTTTTTCCTTTTCAAATTTCATTTTCTCTTCACCAACTGAAGGTTTACTAAGCATTATACACCAGCAAGTATTTCTTACTTATTTCTAAGTCGTGAATAAGACTACACATACCCAACGGTCTTTAAGGAGCAGAGGGAGAAACAAATCGATCGACTTACGAAGAGGTTTATCTTCAACCAGCGGAGTAGGTTCGATCACCGCTGACACCGCCACTTCTGACAAAGGTGCCGCTGTCACATTGTAAACCGTATCTGCGCCACTTTCGCTGTATGTATAATCGACTGAAGAGAATGAGACTTGTTGCTGGAGAGAATCCGGTGGCTGGAGAGGTTCGCTGTCCAGCGCTATGTAATTTTGCGGGACGAACCCCTCCTCGCCTCGGTAGTTCCTAGCCCGGATCCAGCCATCACCGTCTCCGTCGCTTACGGCCTCCAGTTCCTCATTCTCTGTGATACCGAGTTCATCCGGATTTTGTGCCTGAATATGGAAAAGAGAATTAACAATCTGATTTTACCAGACCATGGGTGGCCCGAAGGGCTCTTCTCTTCTGTCTGATCGGGAGCAGCAATTCTTCAGATTCTGTAGAACAAGGCCGTGAGGACCATAGGCAAGTATGTTAAGGATGTGAATGATACAAGTGCTTGTTTCAAGTCTTTAAATTTGCTCAACGTGGGACAACTACGGGATTATCAAGCGGCAGTTTTCGTTTTCCAGTGCGTGCATAATCTAGTCCCAAGTGTTTTTCGGGATACTTACCGTGCAAACAGTGATATTCATGAATATGATACGAGGAATAGTGATAACTTGGTGATTGAGCTTAAGAGTAGCACAAGATCAGGATTTCAATTGCAGTTTCTTGGAACTGTAGTCTGGAATTCTCTACCAGTGAGCATCAGGGCGGCTGAGCATCTTTTAGAGTTTAAGAGAAAATTAAAAGAATATTTAATAAAAGATGGTTGAGAGATGTATTTATTTGTTAGGGGGTAGGGGGTAGTAGGGAAGTAGGGAGGAACGGTTGGTTGGGGGCGGTAGGGGAGGAACTGGTGGATGGGTGGTCGGGGTGGTAGGGAGGGAGGGATTAGGGTTGTTGGGAGGTATGTGTTTGTTTTGGAGGTGATAATGTGAAGGAGTTCGGTCTGTTTCTTCTTTTTTTTTCGTGGTATGTTCTTTTCTTTCTTTTTTCTCTTTATTTATTAGTTATTTATTATGTTGTTTGTTGGTGTGTTTAGAAATGGTTAACTTTTACTACTGCACGCCAGCAAAATTGTAGGTTTTTCCATTAGTGCAGTAGATGTAAATAGTAAAGAGTTAAATTGTGTGTATTAATAAAATAAGTATCAAGTAAAAATAACTATCCCATGTGAATTTGATCTGCCTCACTCAGGTCTTTCAGATTTTAGCCTGTCAAAATTACAATAGGTAAAATAGGTTAGTTGTTAAAGTGAAGTCTGACTGGATAACACTGATATACTTTATAGACCAAAAGCAAGAGACAAGGTTATGTGCATTGATTGTTGGTCAAACTTTGGCTATAAGTGAAAAAAGAAGGAATATAATTTTTAAACAGAATGGAAAAGCAATCAGCAATCAAATGACAGAAGATCCGCGAAACAAGTGTGCCCAGAATAGATGGGAAAATGTCAAATTACAAAGAGAGGTTGAGGTGGTAACAACGCTTGAAAAGGACAAGGAAGATTTTAATATACATCCGAAATTCGTTTCCCAGGACAGGAGGGGTTCTGCAGACGCTAGAATAGCTCATTCTCGTCGGGAGGTAAACTTTTGGCATCTATGCTAGCAGAGGCGTTACTATCCAAAATGTTTGGGGGGGGGGGGGAGGAGCAAAGATATTCCTTCAGCCCAAGCTGATTGCGAATCATATTTATAACTGCTGACTGCGAATCATAGCACTATCAAATATCGAAGGAGCACGGTATTTACCGACTGGCTGATCATTTGACTGTTTGACAAAAAATCGATTGATTTAAAGAAAAACCGACCGTTTTTAAGAAAAAAAGACTTGCGAAAAACTGACTGTTCTAAAGAAAAATCGACTGTTTCCAAAAAAATCGACTGTTTTTACGAAAAATCGCGGCGCTTCGCACAGATTCAGCACTTTTTTACCGGCTGGTCGACAACATCGGGGGGGGGGGGGGGGGGGGGGGCGTTCTGTCCGTCCGTCCAACCACGATAACTTTCGATGGGGTTGAGATATTTTGATCAAACTTGGCACGAGGACTCTTTAGGTCAAAGTACAGGTCAAGTTTGAAGACGGGCTATGTAGCTCTATATCTGAGGGTGGGGGATGGGTTTGAAATTAAGGAGAACAAAAAATATTTTTTTAATGCTAATGAAATAGTCGAATTAGGCGTAAAGAGACATGATGAATCCGAATATGAAATTTATTTTCTCACCGGACAAATAGTTCACCCGGAATCCGGTGAAAACCGGAAAATTAGTGAAAAGTAAAAGTTTAATATGAAGTTGATTGGAAGTTCGATTTAGGGGCAAGGACACGTGCTGAGTCAGAATATGAAAACTATTTCCTCGCCGGACAATTAGTTCGGCGAGAATCCGGCCAAAACCGGTGAATTTGTTTAATTAATAATTAATGAATTAATTATTTAAATTTGATAAGATGGTCGATGTGCGGGTAGGCAGACATGCTGAATTCGCATATGACAATCATTTTCTCACCGGACGTATAGATCACTCGGAATCCGGCTGAAACCGGAAAATTTGTTAAAAGTAAAAGTTTAATCTGAAGTTGATTAGAGGATGGATGTAGGGGTAAGGAGATATGCTGAATTCGTTTTTGAACTTAATTTTTCACCGGACAAGTAGTTCCGGAATTCCGCGGAAACCGAAAAATTGGCAGAAGTAAGGCAGGAAGTTTCCTGAATACATATCTGAACTTGGTTTTGTCATATGATTAGCTATTTGGCCTTAGTCTGTTTCTAAATTGTAATAGTAAAATTGTTCAAGGAGTCTGGCGAAGACTTGATCTGGCGAAGACAAGACTCAATTGTCTGGACCAAATTTGAACTTTTGGGATCCCATCGAGACCTTTGGTTTTGTTTCGATGGACAGAGTCGTGATTTCGTAGCTATTATTAACTTCTCATTGGGATCGCAAGAAGACGCTCTGCTCCTCGGCGTTTCGCAAAATTTCGCCTGCGGCGCATTTCATAGTATTCTCTATTTAGAGAAACGGTGTGTCATTTACTTGGCGATTGTGCTTGGAACTTTTTAGATCTGAAACACATTTAAGGCTGGCTCTTTCTAGACATATGTAAAGCTGAGGCTATGAAGGTATGTGTACACAAGTTTTGATTACAAGAATAATTTCAGCTGATTCATTGCAGCTGGTTTAACCCGGCTCTATTATTCGTTGGTGGGGAATGTGCGCCATTGCCGCGTAGTCGCAACAGTTCATTTTTGTTGGTACGCGCGAGTCGTATGTTACGATCCGGGAATCGTTGAAATGAGGGGTCTCACCCCCCCCCTCCCTGGCCTGAGTGATTCATGCCATCCCTGCATTCTACCAGATTAGCAATCGCCCAGCTTTAATCAGCTCAACACACTAAAAAACTGACAAAAACGATTGGCTCAAATTACCCTGACACTACTACATTCATCTGACCGATATTTATCATCACATCATTCATCCCTTATTTTATTTCCCATTTTAACTCTTGAATTATTTTATTTCCCAGTTCAACTTTTGGTGTGTGATTGTTATTATCTTATGTAGGCCTAAGCATTATCATATATGTGAAGCTGGGAATCCTCCAGTTAGCCTTGGACACCCCAGTGCTGTCGCCCAGTCGGTAAAAAATAACCGAGTCGGCGCTTCACCGACTCGGTTTTTCGCCAAAACGGTAGACTTTTTTCATGGAAACAGTCGGTTTTTCTGAAAATTGATCGATTGTCAAGATAGTAGGTTTTTCTGAAAATCAGTGGATTTAAAAAAAAAAATGTCATTTTTGATGTTGAAAACAGTCGTTTTTTCTCTGCTCTGCTTCTTCTGCAAAAATTACCAGCCAGTCGGTAAATGCCTCGCCCCCCCCCCAAACATTTTGGCTAGTAACGCCTCTGACCCCAGTAACAATGCTGAGTGTTGTTTGACACAAGAAAATTACCTCATAGGTGTATAGGGCGATGCAGCGAACTGGGAAATTCGATGATATGAGACTAGGTGGCTCCAACGCTGCATCTTCAACTGACCCTTCTTTATCAGCTATCACGATTTCCACGGGGTTGGTAGGCTCTTCTCCCCAATCTACCGCAAGTGGATCACTCCATGAGTTCAAATTCACTGGAAAGACGGCAGGCTCTACGTCTTTATTGGCTGAAAAGAAGAAAGGGTTCAGATAACACCTGCAGGCAATGGCCCTGATTCCGCGCACTTACTACTGACATGGTTAATCTTTATAGTTTTTATTTATTTATTTATCACCCGTCATTTTGAAAAGAAAAAGGACGGAGTACAAAAACGAAAAGAAAAGCAAAAGCCCAGGGTCGGTCACCAAAAGTAACTTCGTACACCCTGGAAAGTAACCAAAAAGTATCTCAAAGTAACCCAATGTAACCTAATACAACCGAAAGTAACCCAATGTAACCCAATGCAAAGTAACCCTGAGTAACCCAAAGCATCCTGAAGTAACTCGTACACCCTGGTTCTTGGTGACCAACCCTGGGCAAAACCAAAGAAAGGGATCGAATAAAAAGAGGCAGGGCACGGCAGGAGGCACCAGTAATACATACAGATTAGCAAGTAACAGTAGTAGGCGAGTAAGTAAGAGTAGAGCCTAAAAGAGGTACGTTACAACATTGTTCCCGCCCCTCACTGAAGCCTGAAAGGGCCATTTTAGTTTTCGTGCCTATTTTTAGTATTCATGCCTCCTACGCTACATCGTGCCGTGCCCTGCCTCTTTTTAGTCGATCCCAGAAAGAAAAACATAACACTTTCATAGGAAAAAAATCAACGAATCCAAGACTCTGACAATTTTGCTCCAGGGCTGGGACTGGATTTTTGAGTTGTATTTGTTAATCAGTTAAATAAAGGTAAGGTTAGTTAATTACACAATTCAATTCAATTTATTTCTTGCCAATGTCATCATAAGATAGTTGGACGCGTCACAAAGAAGACAATGGTACAAATCTCGCAACACGCACAATTGGGATTAGGCAAAAATATTGACAATTATAAATAAATAAACTAAATCAAAATCAAAAATATGTTTACAATATTTACAGTTTAATTTAATTAGCAGTCAATTTCTCTAATCTTATTCAATCAGCAGTCTATTTCTCTAAGCTAACACGAATATTGCTTCCTACAATATACTGTATCTTCTCAGTATCCTTGCTTGTACCGAAGAAGAGCTTTCCACCGGAGTTTTCTACCTTACAAGCATGTTAAAATTCACAACAAGTTTCTATCTGTCGCGGACACGGATTTCTTCAAGCTGACGTCACGCAACACTCCTGAGATGCCGACGAAAACCTCTCGTGGTTCTCAAACTTGGACCTTATACTGGGACGGGGGACCTAATATTGTCTGTGTATTTTGTAAATTTGTATTCCTTTTCTAGCTTTTAGCTACTCGGATTAAACTTGATTGATTGATTGATTATATGACTAAGTCAAAAACACGCCAGTGATCCTGAGGAAGAACGACAAAACGTCTCACTAGCGACTCAAACTCAACAACTCAAAAAGGTTAGCAAGATCTTATGAATTTCATTTCCTAGGGTTGGCAAGATCTTATGAATTTCATTTCCTAGCTATAAAAGCTTTTGTCAAGTTTGTCGTTTTGTCTTTTGTCACTTTTGTCAAGAGCGTATGATTCCCGACAGTGTCTTGATTCCAATGAAAACCATATGAGAGCATGAAAAGGCTTACATTGTTGACAACATTCAGCACAGGGATGGGCAATTTCAACATCTACAAGTGTTACGGTGTTACTTTTAATTGATATTTTATCGTTTAAGGCAAGACGTCACGGCCGGGGAGGGATGCCCCCCCCCCCCCAATGCTCCCGACCAGTCGGTAAAAAATAACCGAGTTGGCGCGAAGCGCAGCGATTTTTCGTCAAAACAGTTGATTTTTTTTCATGAAAACAGGTGGTTTTTCTGAAAATTGGTCGATTTTTCGTCAAAATAGTCGGTTTTCTAAAAATCAGTGAATTTTTCTAAAATCAATTCTTTTCAAACATGTCATTTTTGTTGTTGAAAACAGTGTTTTTCTGTCGAAAAAATCGGTAAAAAGTACCAGCCAGTCGGTAAATGCCTCGTCCCCCCCCCCCCCAAAAAAAAAAACATTTTGGCTAGTAACGGCTCTGGTTAAAGGTAGTCACAGACATTTGCTCCTACCACCCATCAAATTTCAGTCGAATCCTATCAAACTCACGACCCGGGTTCATACTCCCTCTCCCTATACCCCCCATCGATAATCGGAAGCGAGAAAGGTTGGTTTCGAACTAGCAAAGTTAGAAAAAGGGTCAGACATTACAATCACTAAATGGCACTTGAGCCTAAAATTGCAAGTGCCATACAAAAGTAACACTTAAAGGCTCATGACACAATTTCTGTACAATACTAACAGATAGTGTGTTGTCTGTACTTAGACGGTCTAGTGGTCGTCAAATTCGAGATGAACCCAGTTTTCAAGACTCGGGTTGTCAAAAAAAAATTTAAATAACTGTTTCACTGCAAAAGCGAGACACGTGTGCAAGCAATTCTTATGTTTATAGTTGCGACGCATTCAAGTTCAGAAAAGAGCAACAAAAACAGCGCCAACCGTTCGCCATCTGCCTTACCGGTTTGAAATAATTACGATTACCCAGTTTGGCTTCCGGATTTCTCCGAGATAATTTTATCGAAACTTTTAAAATTTGTATTATGACACAATAATGAAGATGATGTCCTCATCTTCAACCCCAATGTGTCTCAGAGGAAACAGCTTGAAACTGCGCGGCGGAAAATTCCGAAAAGACATTGGAAAATGGAGCTTTAGAAACCGGATAGTTGAATGCCGATCATCACCCTGAAAGTGTCCTTTCTGAAGAAAAGCCTTTTTTCTGCAACTACATTATTATTATTATAGTTATGATCCACGAGGAAGCTTTAGAAAGGTTTGTGCTACTGAACGGGATAAAAGGATAGCGAAGGGCTCAGAGTAATAAGACCTCCGTGTTAGCTAAAATTCCTGACGAACTTACCAATGTCTTCCTCGTCATCAGAATCTTTGTACTCAAAACCACCATTATCTGCTGCTGTACTAGCTGAGCGCGATCTCACAACGTCGTGATCACTTTCAAATGGATCACTTTGTTCGCTCTCGGTGAGATCCTGGAATAAAAAGAAAATTCCACAGTTAATCAGTTTCAAGAAAGCTACACTGTAAAAAGTTTCTCCGCATAAATATTAAAGTTAACTGCAGTATTTCCTACTCGGATTCATCTTAGCTCTATTTGACATTAACATAGAGATAAGAATAATCCGAGTAGCAAATACTGCAGTTAAGTTTAATCTTTATGAAAACTTTTTACAGTGTAGTCCGAGCGTTAAACATTGTCCAAACAGGTGTAATCAGCCTGTTCAAATAGGATTCCGAGAGGTTCTTATCAATCAATCAATCAATCAATTTTAATCCGAATAGGTAACAGCTAGAAAAGGAATACAAATTTACAAAATACACAGACACACAAGAAACAAATTAACTAATACACTTACAAGAAATTACCCGAAATAAATGATGGGATGAAACTACGTAAAAATTGGGTAGAAGAATTATGAATGTAGCGTTCGGTGTTGCCACGCTGATAAAGTTTTCCGAGTTTCTAAAGATCAGAAAAAGTGTTCTTAGAACTAGCAGTAAGCAGTGGTAACAGAACAAAACGTGTCCATTTGAAGAAAAGTTGTTTCTTCAGCTTCCAACAAAGTAGAACTTAGTGCTTCCTGTGGCAACACTGAAGGCGCTGCTCTTTTGCTAGTCCCGCTGGTGGAATCAACCAAGCAATCTGATTGGCTCTGCATAAGGGAAAATAGAGCCGAGCTCCATTTTCCTTATTCGCCTTATTACAGCCTTATAACACCTTACAACACCTATTTGGACAATGCTTTAACGGAATTTCGATTGAGACTCATACTTAACCTACTTCCTTAAATTCCATTCAACTTAGGTGGCAGTCTCAGGCCCCTCTCCTCGGCAGCACGTGATTGTGCTGCCTGACTGCTCTCTCTCGCGAACCAGCCTAAGGTTGCGTTCCCCAAACTTAACAATTGTTAACAATCGTTAACTTTACTTTGGGGAGGAGCTAACTGCAGCTTTAACGATCGTTAACTTTTCCCAGTTATACAATTGTTAACTATTTTGCAACGATGCTCACCGACCATCGTTACAAAATAGTTAACAATCGTTAAGCTCTGGAACGGAAATTGTAGGTGGGCGGAGCTTAAATTTTGAAATCAGAAACGTGGAACCGCAAAAAGTTAACAACTGTTGACCATTTGTTAACGATCGTTAAGTCCCCGAAGGCAACCTAAGAAGACTAGGGAGATGATGGTTGGTATACTTGTCGTTCCAACTTTTAAGGGGACGACCACGTAGGCAATAAGAAGAGGCACGGCATGGCACGACATAGTACTAACAAGAGGCACGAAAACTAAAAGGTCCCCTTCAGGCTTCAGAGTGCGAGGAAGGAACAATGTTCTAACGTGCCTTCTTTTAGGCTCTGGAGTTACGAACTCTCACTTACTTGTCTATTTCTACTACTTGCAAATCTCTTTTTATAACTCGTACCTCCTGCGGCAAGCCGTGCCGTGCCGTGCCTTTTTTTAGTCGATCCCAGGCGAGGGCCGTGTATGCGAGACTGTCAAACTAAATGATTCCTACCAACAATTTACAAAGGTCCAGAGGTTGCCGATGCCCGAGGAAGTGCCCGAGGAAGATTCGCAAGGCCGCAAGGTGTAGACAGTAAGGAAGAGTAGCCTATTTATAGCCCCTAGACAAACCGGGGTTTCGGTATAGGCCTCCAAAATGTGCCCAGTAATTTGTTACCGAGCCAAGATTTCAACAGCATATACTTTTTCCTTCTGATTAAAGCTGACCGAGCAACGCGAACTCTAATTGTAAAACAAGGATAAGGTGTTGGTTCATTTAGTGTGTGAGTTACTTTATGTAGAGTGTGACTGGAGAATAGAGGTACAGAAGAGTGGCTATTCAGTGGAGCATGGATGGCAAAGATGAGGAAAGATGAACGCTGTAAGACTACGAGAAATTTGAGTTGTTACTGGAGGTTTCAACTAGACCGCACAAAAGTATGAGCTTACCTTCAGAGCTTAAATCTACATGCCTCGGATTTAAAGGTAGAAGCCGCTTGCAAGTCAACACGTGTAGGAAGGAGCTGGTTCGAAACAGAAAACGGCCTGATGCCCATGCTTGAACCTTATATACACTATACGATGCAGATCAGATAAAATACTCACACTGAATTTGGCAGGTGAAGCAGCAGGGCTTAAAGAGAGCTGGCTGTTCGACCGTGGCATGTCCAGCGAGTCTTTCGTGTTGAACTTCTCATAAAATTCTTCGACGTTTACTGAAAAGGAAGTGAACCGTAAAGCTACTTTAAAATATACTAAAATCGAAGGCATATACGATCTCGAGAAATCTTCATTTCCTCGTACGGAAGTTTAAGGAGGTTTAAGTCATCGTATCATGTGGTCTTCAAAGACTCGATACTGAGAAGTACAACAACTCCAACCACTAGTTACGCTTTCGATCTGAATTCTCCGTTGTCGACTTCCCAATTCTCAATTCTCGTACAAATTACGGTTTTTGCTCTTCTCCATTCTCGCTTTTGATAAAAAAAAAAATTTAAAAAAAAAATAGTTGCGTTTTTGTAGATACAATGGTATCTGATCCCACGGTCTAAAGTCATGTCGCAGTTACTGTGGTATCTGATACCACGGTCAAATTTTGCACTGTAGTATCTGGCCCGGTATCGTGGTATCTGATATTCTGTCTCGGAATATCTCAATATCCGACATTCAGTTCCCTCGGTCGGACCATGCTATCTGAAAATGTATTTCACTTCCATCATCACTAACACAGGAGTCTAGTTTTTTGTCAAATTGGCGGAAAAGAAGTTGTGCCAGCCAAGATGTCAGTGGATACCAGCATTTCTTTTTGGATAATTTCTAAAAGTGCAAATCTGGCAATTATCGTTTTTGCAGAGCAACCGTGGTGTCAGATACCACGGTAACTACCAAAACAACTGATTGCGGATCAATTTACGGTGGTAACAGATACCATGGTATCTGCAAAAACGCAAATACTAATTTAGTCACAATTCCTTCCTGCTCATGCGGGTTGAACATCTGCCCTTTCTTGATCAATCAGGAAGGAGGCGTAGAACAGGAATCGAGAATTGGCTACTGAAGCCAGTTCTCGAACAGCTTTCACCGTTCTCGATTCTGACAAAAACGCAGAAAAAGGAGAATTGGCTTTATCTCAATAGTTATAAAACGCGAAATAGGAGAATTGAGAGGATGAGTGAGATAAAAAAAAAGCAGTTGCACTGTAAAAAGTTTGTTCGTATAAAGACTAAAGTTAACTGCAGTATATATTTGCTACTAAGTAAGTAATTTATTTATGGCCATTTCTGAAAGGCGGAGTAAACGAAGAAAGTAAACAAAACACATACAAACACAGAAAAAGACACTTAATTTTTAATCTTCGGTCAGGAAACAGTGGACGACGTCGTGTGCTGGTTGGGCCCTGTCGTCCATGATTTTTGAAAGCGATGAGGAAACATCCAAAAGGGTAGCACTTGCATCTTAAATTTTGAACTTCTCCGTCAATGTATGGTTATGACATAATTTCGATATGTGGAGCAGGTGCTTTGCATATTTAAAATAACATGATCTCATCTTTTTAATCTCCTTCTTTCGCAGAACACGAGTGACACCAGAACGAAATAGTATAGAAGGAGCGCAGAAGGTGCTGTACAAATTTCCCAAAGCTTTACGATTATAGCGCCCACGATTCGGGACGATGCGCCCATAGGCGGTACTCAGATTCATCTTATCTCTATTTCGTGTTAATCTTATCTGCGTAGAGATAAGAATAATCCAAGTAGCAAATGCTGCAGATAACTTTATTCTTTATACGGGAAACTTTTTACAGTGTACAACTACTTCCAGTCACGATTTTAAGGGGGGCAGCTGAACGTTCAAAGGCCTCTTCCTCCCTTACCGAATCCGACTTTGGAAAGCTACAGTTTCTAAAGGACAATATGCGACAATAAAACAAATTTGTATAATCCTTACCTCCTCCCTCACGAAGACACTCGATTCTTGCTTCTGCCTTTATCTTTGAAGTCTGAAAACAGAATTCCAGTAAGCAAAGTGAAATAAATATCTTCCAGCAACAAATACTAACCTTCCCCTCAACCCGGAACAAGACCAAAAGGTTCGATGGGATCCCAAATTGTAATATTTGATACAGACAATTCGGTCTTGTCTTCGCCAGATTCAGTCTTCGCCAGACTCGTTGAACATTTTTACTATTAAAATTTAGAAACAGATTCAGGCCAAATAGCCAATCATGAAAACTAAGTTCAAAAATGGATTCAGCATGTGTGTTTACCCCTACAAGTCATATCTACTTTGACAAAACTGATCGAGCTTGCCTTTCTTATATACAAACTTTTTGGTATATTTCGGTAAATATACTGATCGGTATATTTACGGGATTCGGTAGTTATACAGAATCCCGAATACACTATCGGTACAAATCTGTTCGGTAATCTGTACGAGATTCAGTTTAATTACCAGGTTTCGTAGTTATCACAAACACGTTGAACGAATTCATTGAAATCATTTGATAATTTTCGATGCCGGGACACTTTGGTATATTTACGGAGACTCGGTAGCTACACAGAATCCCGAATAGGCTATTGGTCCAAAATTATTCGTTGTAATATCAAGATTCGGTAATTTCGTCATAATAATTGCCAGGATTTGGTAGTTACACAGAATCCCGAACTTCGGTCCAGTTTCAACGAAATTCTACACACTTATTCGGCATAATTGAGACTCAATAGTTAAACAGAATACCGAATAGGCTATCGGTCCTACATTATCCTGTAAAATAACTGCGATTCAGTCATTCGTTCGGTTAATTGCCAGGATATGGTAGTTACCACGAACCCCTAACTTCGGTTCAAGTGCGTCGACATTTTATCGAATCCCGAATATCAGTCCACAATTATTCACTATAGACCTTCCCCGAATTCCGAACTTTAGAGCCCATGATTATTTTTGCCTCAAGGGTTTGGGAATTGCTAGCTCCCTTAAAATACGTATCTTAACTGCAAAGCCAAAAAGTACTTTAGATCAAACGATACATTTCGCCTCACGATCATGATCAAGGGTTTTGTTGAAAACAAAATTATCTCTAGCACCCTTAAAGTGAACATCTTAACCGAAAAGAGAAAAAAATACTTTAGACCAACCGATATATATTGATGTAAAATGGTAAACAGTTACGTGTAATGCAAAATATGGCACTACGCGTGTTCTCTGGTGATAGGAATAGAACATCGGTAAGATCACGATATGTACAGTTAAATATTATTTCTTTGTCGGGGCTTGGAAATTTTACCGTGCATTATTATAATTAAATATTTTTCCAACCAGGTTCCCAATTGTTTCTTGAATATGTTTATTTCTGGAGGTGCGGTACATTACCCAACGCGTAACGCTAGTGACATACGAATGCCAAAGGTATTCGCTAACAGCACAAGGTGACTATTTTCATTACGTCATGCTGAGTCGATTGTATGGAATAAATTGCTAGAATCCTTAAGAAGGTCAGAGAATATCTGTCGAGATCTTAAAACCCTTTATCTCCACCAATATGATTTATAAACTGTATAGTTTTTTTTGTTTCTTTTTTTTTTTTTTTTCTCTTCTTCTCGTTTTTCTTCTTTCTTTCTTTATTATAGTGTTATGTACACTATTTAATGTGCATCGCCCCCCCCCCCCCCATCCCGCACAGAATCGTACTCTCAGTTGTATGTTTTGGTCTTGTCAGAATATCAGTCGTATGTTAAGAGCTTGCCAGAATGACATAAAAGTAGTTACCAAACTTTACCGAATTTCACAGTCGGGTGTACTGATTTTTTTACAAAAGAGGTTAGAGGCCGATTTTTGAATTTTTTACCTGCGGCACACAGTTTTAGCACCATTTGGTTCTTGCAAAAATCTTGTTTCTATTAGCAGGAAGTAAACGGACACCGTCATAACTATACTTTCAAATCTGCACGTATTCAAATCTGCAACATATTTTCGAAAACCAATCCCATTCAGTATATTTTGAAAAAGCCCAAATTCTTGCAACGTGCACCGGACTCCATCAAACCATTTGAGAAGCCGTTGAGATAAAGAAAAACCGAGCAGGCATTAACCGAGATACAGGCGAGTACTCCCTACCGGAAACGTGGAACGGGGTTATTAAGGGAAGAAAATTTAAGCCTCAGTCCCTTATTAACAACAAAACCGAAGTCGATCAAAATGCAGAAAAAAATATTTATAATAAGCAAAAACAACAGCCGTGTCACAAATTAAATCTCAGCACTAGTTTTTCCGTGCAGTGATTATTCAAGCAATAGATACAGGCGAGTACTCATAATAGAAACGTAGAACGAGGCCATTAATAAAATAATATTTAAGTTTCCAGCCCCTTATTAATAAAAAAACCGAAGTTGATCAAAATGCAGAAAAAAACTTTTCCTGTCATCGCCCCAATCGTGCAGCAAAAACAGCGTCGGTGTCAAAAATTAAATCCCAGGACTAGTTTTTTCATTATAGTGGTATAAGAAGATAATTTCCACCAGATGTTTGCCAGATAATTGCCACCAGATGCCCTGGGTGCCTCTGGTGGCACAGGAGGATCTAAGGTCTAAGGTAAGAAGATAATTTACTTTAATAAGAAATTTATAGTCGGTAGAAGCTTCAGTTATTTATTACAGGATTGTTTCCTTCTCAACCGTTGACCCAGAAGGATTGACAGCCTGACTGACGAGGACCCTAGCCAAGAAGGGCCGAAATATCGGTGATGAAGAATCGTAGCTGCCGTATCCGTAGAAAACATTGTTTGAATAAATATATATATAAGCTTTTTTAAAAATTATGCGGGGCAAGGTTTGGACATACATCGAATTTGTAAGCACTGAGAAGAGGTCAAGTGAACCACTAGCACATACAAAAGGACTACTCTAAGATTTCATCGGTAGTCCTTACTTTTTTGGACCCCAAAAAGACGCCCTAATCATGAATGTTTCCGAAAATTTCTCCTGCGGCGCCTTCAGTAATATATTGCGAAAGGGTGCCTCATTTATCTCGGGTTTTAAACCATTGTTAGGATTCGAGAAACAAAAAAGCTTAAAAGCTAGAATCTGCACGGAAATAGATAAATTTGGCAGGAAAAAGAGAACTTGAGAAAAATCTCGCCTGTGGCACTCATTTATTAGGTCTGGGTAGTATTTGGTACAATAGCTACAAGCTATTGCCGGGACGTAGCTCTAACCACCTCTGATGTTTCTGGAAATTCTTGGACTCTTGCGGTTTTTAATCCACAAAAGATAGAATTTATATGGGAAGCGGTTAAATTTTGCAGGAAAAAACGAACAGAATATAGACAATTTTCGCCTACGCCGCTCGATTTAATTATTTCTTTGCGTATAGTAGATAGTAGTTGCTACAGGAATCGCGCCCGGAAATATGCTGTCAAGTGGGCTTGGACACCTACTAGCTTTCTATCATCTTTCATGCTGCCTTTTAATGTTACTCTTTGCAGCCTATTTAATATTTTCTATTTAATTTGCTAGAATTTTTGACAGGTTCGGTAGAATTATTTTTTGGTTCTGCACTTCAAACCCCCCCCCCCCTTCCCCCCCCCCCCCGCAACGAAAATGCACTTGCGATGGCCCTGCTTATTGACCATAGCAGAAAAACTTAGTCCCCCCAACTCACCACGTTCACACATAAAATGTAAAAGATTCTCGTTAATTTTACCACACAAAGCGTAGAAGTAGCCCCTACCTAATTACATCTCCCCTACATCACGTACCCCATTTTTTCCTAGATATTTCCTTTTTTCCCACAGCGGAAGTGCGTTCCCCCTTAAACAAAATATAGCCTCTAAACTTCATATGCAATTTTACATAATATTAACCTATACTTACCAAAGCTTTCCTAATTTCTTGTCTAGCCTCGTCGATCTTTGTATCTAGGTCTGTGCCATTCTGGTCGTTGGGATCCACCTGTAATGAATGACAAGAGCTGACGGCCCATATGGCACTTACAATGGTAGCTAGCATGTATATCAGGTAAAGTTCGCATTTCAGTAGTGAGCGAGTCTCCTCAGCCTTTCCAACTCCCGGCAGTGGTCGGATCCATACCGGATATATTAACTACAGCTCCAGAGCTTACGGGATGACCACGAATTTTTGTCCGGAGCCCTCCGCTCTAAGCGTGCCACAAGATTTCTGTGTACCCCTCCACCTCCTCGCAAAGGGGCCTGGTCTTCTTCGAACCTACAAGTGGAACGTAGAGGACATGTGCTCTTGCCAACTAACAAGTTACACCCGAATCAAGAGAAAAAATAGAACAGTAGTAGCATAGCGTAATAACAAAATAAAACAGGAACTTCCTGTTCTAAGAAGCGGTTTAATAGTAGGCAGTAAGTCTTCAGATAATTCAGCGAAAGGAATATTAAAGTGCAGGCTGGGCAAAAAATTCAAAATTCAAACCCAAAGACTGCGGAGGAAATTGTTGTGTTTAACTGTCGCCATGGCCAACGGCAATTATAGCAATAAATCTATCCATGTATCTTTCTATAATCCCTCAGTTATGTAAGAGTATTCAAATGATCAAAAGAAAAAGAATCCTAATAGGGCATTTAGCAATAATGCTAGCAATAGCTCTATCGAGCTGTCTTGTGAAGGAACACCATAAATATTTCCATGGCGATATGATTTCGAGGGGGTGATAATACATGATCGAAAACATGCAAGATGGGATAGAACAAAGAGCACCAGACCCCAACAGTAAAAACGGTCATCATACAGGACAACAGCGATTATTTGTTTTATTATATTAAAGGATGATTAGGTAAGGGGTTTTAACTTGATGTTACTTCCGTCGGACAGCATGATTGAGGCGAAAACACAGGGATTGACTAAAAACGGGAATGCAACGGAATGACAAGGTGCAAGAGGAACGCGTACCTCCTGAAAGCGGAAAACGGAAACTCCCAAAAACGGGATGGACTAAAAATGACACGGATATAGGAGGAACGAAGGGGGGGGGGGTACGTGGGGGGTGACTCACCCCCCATGCTTCAGAGAATCGTGATCTCAGTCGTATGTTTCGAGCTTGTCTGTATGACTGTCGTGTGTTTGAGCTTGCCAGAATGACATAAAGTCAGTTACCGAATCCGACTTTTGCCTGCAAATGGCATTTTCTAGTCACATGGTTACGAAGAGTTGTATGCTTTGAGCTTGTCAGATTCATAGTTGTATGTTCTCAGTTTGTCTGAACGACCGTCGTATGTTTGAGTGTGCAGAATGACACCAAATCATGAATTTGGATTCATATGACAAGTTTCTTGTCTTGTTTAGAAAGCGATTTTCTAGTCGTATCTCGGCACAGTCGTAAGTTTCGAGATAGTTCGAATGACAGTCGTATGTTTCGAGCTTATCAGAATGACATAAATGCAGTTACCAAACGGTGATTTCACCCTGTTGGGGAAAATTTGAACGCAACTGGTTTTATATCAAAACCTCTGTATTTTAGCAGAAAATTTACTGATTTTCAAACTTTTTGCCTGCCGCGCAAAGTTTCAATACCGGCTATCCGGTTTAGTGCATAACAACTCCTATTCTTAGCACAAAAAGGTGGATCTTTTTTAAATGTCTTATTTATTTTTTCAATAGATTTTAACACAAGCCGGCCAAGATAGTAGGCGGATTTAAAGATTTTGCCTGTGGCCCCTTTCTTAGTAGCCTATTTCCTATACAGTTGAAGGGTGCGTCGTTTAAATGGGGTTTTAAGCTTGAGATTTTGTGGTCTGGGCAACATTAAAGGACCCCTCTTGCTTATTCTGCATTTTACAATATACCTAGCTCCCATACAAAATTACAAGCTTCTAAAATCCCCACCTTTCTCCACTGTCTCGTTTTGGCCGTTCGAAATTTTTGCGCTTTTTTGGCCTTGCCGAGTTTTGCCCGTCAGGCAACGAAACTATTGTCGGAAACTTCAACGTCCGCTGACAAGTCTTTCACACATAAGGATCTTAGAAGCTTCTGTTTATTACTTCTTTTATTTGCTTAGTTTTCCCACTTTTTAACCCCGGCGCGTTCAGTTTTCAAATCTTTTGCGCCCAGCCGCAGCGTCGGAGAGCAGGAAGGCTGGAAAAAAATCGCTAATTTCAGGTGGAAAGTAATGGTATTTTCGAAAATATTTTTTTCTGATCCAGGCAAAAGACCACTTTTAGTAAGAGTTTTGCTTTAAAGCTAGAATTTGTATGTGACATAGTTTAAATTTGCCAGTAAAAAATCGGATTTTAAAAATTTCGCCTCTGGTGCTCAGTTAACTTTGTCTTAAGTAAATACCTTAGAAGCTGCTGCTTGGGGATCTGAGCCACCTTAAAAGCAAAATTTGTATGGGAAGTGGTTAAATTTTGCCAGAAAAAAGGTGGATTTGAAAAATTGCGCCTGCGTCGCCATTTGTCTACCTACCATATTATCTATTTACTTGGAGGGTGCGTCATTTAGGCGAGTTTTTAAACTTGAGATTTGGGGTTTAAGCCACATTAAAAGCTTGAAATGAAATTAGGCAAAGTTTGCTTTTTTTAAACAATTTCGCCTGCAGCTCTCAGTTTAAGTTTCTCTTGAGCACATACGTCAGAAGCTGCTATGATACCGTGGCTTCGCTCTCTCAAGTGAAAGTTTATGCGAAGAGTATGCTGGAATTCCAATTATTTCTTTGTTTTATTTCTGTAATTGCCTTTTGCATCATTTTTAACAAGAGCTACGAGCTCATATGGCACTTGTTACGAGTAGGCACGGCTCGGTTATGTCAATGATATATTTAGTGTTTGCTAGGTGTCTTCCCACCAAGTTTCATCTCGATCCCTCCACTCATAGCGTTTTCCAATATTTCCGGTTCTCCCCTCCAGCTCCCCCCAAAAGTCACCGGATCCGGTCCGGATTTTAAGTGGGTCGTCTGAGGCATGAGGTCTTTCCAAATATCAAGTTTCATCGAGATCCGGTCACCCGTTCAAAAGTTATAAATACCTCAAGATTCCGGATTCCCCCTCCCTCCACTCCCCCAACAGTGCCCGAATCGGCTCGGTCATGTCAATGATGTATCTAGTGTTTGCTAGGTGTCTTACCACCAAGTTTCATCTCGATCCCTCCTCTCATAGCGTTTCCCAAGATTTCCGGTTAACCCCTCCAGCTCCCCCAAAAGTCACCGGATCCGGTCCGGATTTTAAGTGGGTCGTCTGAGGCATGAGGCCTTTCCAAATATCAAGTTCCATCGAGATCCGATCACCCGTTCAAAAGTTATAAATACCTCAAGATTCCGGATTCCCCCTCCCTCCACTCCCCCCACAGTGCCCGAATTGGCTCGGTTATGTCAATGATGTATCTTCTCACCAAGTTTCATCTCGATCCCTCCACTCACAGCGTTTCCCAAGATTTCCGGTTGCCCCCTCCAGCTCCCTCCAAAAGTCACCGGATCCGGTCCGGATTTTAAGTGGGTCGTCTGAGGCATGAGGTCGTTCCAAATATCAAGTTTCATCGAGATCCGGTAACCCGTTAAAAAGTTATAAATACCTCAAGATTCCGGATTCCCCTCCCTCCACTCCCCCCACAGTACCAGAATCGGCTCGGTTCTGTCAATGATGTATCTAGTGTTTGCTAGGTGTCTTCCCACCAAGTTTCATCTCGATCCCTCCACTCATAGCGTTTCCCAAGATTTCCGGTTGCCCCCTCCAGCTCCCCCAGAAGTCACCGGATCCGGTCCGGATTTTAAGTACGTCGTCTGAGGCATGAGGTCTTTCCAAATATCAAGTTCCATCGAGATCGGATCATCCGTTCAAAAGTTATAAATACCTCAAGGTTCCGGATTCCCCCTCCCTCCACTCCCCCCCACAGTGCCCGAATCGGCTCGGTCATGTCAATGATGTATCTAGTGTTTGCTAGGTGTCTTCCCACCAAGTTTCATCTCGATCCCTCCACTCATAGCGTTTCCCAAGATTTCCGGTTGCCCCCTCCAGCTCCCCCCAAAAGTCACCGGATCCGATCCGGATTTTAAGTGGGTCGTCTGAGGCATGAGGTCGTTCCAAATATCAAGTTTCATCGAGATCCGATCACCCGTTCAAAAGTTATAAATACCTCAAGATTCCGGATTCCCCCGCCCTCCACTCCCCCCACAGTACCAGAATCGGCTCGGTTACGTCAATGATGTATCTAGTGTTTGCTAGGTGTCTTCCCACCAAGTTTCATCTCGATCCCTCCACTCATAGCGTTTCCCAAGATTTCCGGTTGCCCCCTCCAGCTCCCCCCAAAAGTCACCGGATCCGGTCCGGATTTTAAGTACGTCGTCTGAGGCATGAGGTCTTTCCAAATATCAAGTTCCATCGAGATCCGATGACCCGTTCAAAAGTTATAAATACCTCAAGGTTCCGGATTCCCCCTCCCTCCACTCCCCCCCACAGTGCCCGAATCGGCTCGGTTATGTCAATGATGTATCTAGTGTTTGCTAGGTGTCTTCCCACCAAGTTTCATCTCGATCCCTCCACTCATAGCGTTTCCCAAGATTTCCGGTTGCCCCCTCCAGCTCCCCCCAAAAGTCACCGGATCCGGTCCGGATTTTAAGTGGGTCGTCTGAGGCATGAGGTCGTTCCAAATATCAAGTTTCATCGAGATCCGATCACCCGTTCAAAAGTTAAAAATACCTCAAGATTCCGGATTCCCCCTCCCTCCACTCCCCCCACGGTGCTCGGATCGGGGAAGTGACTATTTCCAACTTAATCATTTGGGGTCCTTGATACGCTTGCCAAGTTTTATCGACCTAGCTTATCTGGAAGTGCCCGAACTAGCAAAACCTGGACAGACCGACAGACCGACAGACCGACAGACCGACAGACCGACGGACGGACAGAAATTGCGATCGCTATATGGCACTTGGCCGAAGGGCAAGTGCCATAAAAAATGCATGTTCATATTTCTTGAACCTCTAGTGCTGTTTATTGTCTATTTTTTTTTTTTTTTTTTTATAATTGCCGGACATTAGCCAGTCGTATGTTTTGAGGTCTTCACCCCCCCCCCCCCCCCCTCCCATGCCAAAGCACTTCGAACCGCCCCTGGGAACGCGTACCTCCTGAAAACAAAAACACACGGAATTAAGACACCCCGCAGGAAAACAGTAACGCTAGTACTGGAAAATAATAAAAAAAATCTCTTCCTATGGCCGGCTCCTACCAGACTATTGTAGTGGTTTGCGAACTCCGTTCACAAGCCCCTCGGTAGCTCAAATGGTAGAGCGCCTGCCTCATAAGCAGAGGGTCCTGGGTTCAAATCCCAGCTAAGGAGCATTCTTGTCTTTCAGCTCACTACTTATAAAATGTGCTGACCTTTTCAGAAAGGATACATCCGGATCCGCTGACTGGATTTCTCAGGCCTAATACTCGAAGGTACAGATGCAAACGTAATTAGTTGCGTTTTTGCAGATGCTATGGTATTTGGAACAAAGGTCTGAAGTTACCGTGGTATCTGATACCACGGCACGGGCAAAGTCGTTTTTGCCGTTCCTGAGTATCTGGCCAGTTACTGTTGTATCTTATAGTCAGATACCAAGGTCCCGACCGTCGTAACTGCCCATGGTACCTGAGAAAGTCACCTCACACCATCACCAAAACAAGAGCATAGGTTTTTGTCAAAGTGGTGGGAAAGATGTTTGGCACTTGTGATGTGAGCAGATTTAGGTATTTCTTTTGGGGTGACTTCTAAAAGTAAGAATTTGGTAACATTTTCGATAAGCGACCGTAGTATCGTAGCAAAAACGCAACTATTGTATTCATTTCAAAGATCTGGAAATTGCGGAAAGATCTGGGTTGGATGGGAGAAGCACATCTTGCGCATTTACTACACTATTGAAAGCTCGGTGTATTTGTTCCTTTTACTTGTCTGTACTGCACTATTTTCCTCTTCTTAAGTGAGTAATTAAATTTCATCTTCATCATCATACAATTTATTACCTTATTTCCAGCTTCTTTCAGGACCATATAGGTGTCTAGTCGCTGCTGGAACCTCGCAACTTTTCTTTTCTCCTTTACTTGACAAGCCACCCACTTCTCTGCTTCTTTCCACACGTCCATAGTTCCGGAGTCCTTAAGGATCGTCCGCACTGGATCGTCTTCATAGGCATCGAAATCGTAGGCGACATGCTGCTTCAGGACGGGATAACACGTCATGTAGCAATTGATGTTGTGCTCACGGTTCATCTGCAATGGAAATAGTAAATAGATTGGGGGATCGACTAAAAGCAGGAAAGGAAAGGCAAGAGAAAAGCAGGCAAAGATACTAAAACCAGGAAGGGCAAACTAAAACGGGGAAAGAATTACCAGAAATCTAGGATTCGAAAAACTGGCAAGCTTTTCCTATGTTAGTATCCGTGAGGGATACTATGTCCAGCGTGAGGGATACTAAAACCAGGAAGGGCAAACTAAAACGGGGAAAGAATTACCAGAAATCTAGGATTAAAATAACTGGCAAGCTTTTCCTATGTTAGTATCCGTGAGGGATACCAAGTCCAGCGAGGGGTCAGCAACTTATGTATTGGAGTCCACCATTTCTTTCTTGGTTTTAGTAACTTGTCACTTTTACAAATATAAGTTGCCGACCCCTCACGGGATACTAAACAGAGGAAAGGCTTGCCAGTTTTTCGAATCCTCGATTTCTGTTAATTCTTTCCCCGTTTTAGTTTGCCCTTCCTGGTTTTATCTTGCCTTTCCTTTCCTGCTTTTAGTCGATCCCATAGAGGGGGTTTAGTACAGGATTAAGTGAAAAGAATAATGATCTTGTGCTCTCTGGGTCTTTTGATGGTGGGCAGAAATAATGTACACATTTGCCTGGCTCATGAATTGGGTTTCTTTCCTGAATACGTTTAGCAGTCAGTTTCGGCGATGTTTCACGTGCACATCATTGTTCGTCAAAGCCACCCGATTTTTTTCTTCAGACTAGTCTGCCTTGGCGCCTTCGATTGACATTGAGAGATTCCCAGAGTGTTTTTCCTCTCAGAGGGTACTTCTGAACTTCTACGAAACAAAAAAAACATTGGCTCAAAACGGAAAGTCAGCTACAATGTTTGTCAGAGGTCCTTCTTTGCAAGGGCCCTTGTCAGGCTGTCGCTTGACTGGAAGCAGAGGAAAATAACTCTAGAGAGTAATGCGAAGACCTATCCTTCCCATGCATCAAAAATGGGCCTCCGTCCCGCAGCGCCGCCCAGTCCGCTTCGCGAGAGAAGCTTCAGCCAGAGCAAAATAACGCTAGAGAGTAGCGATACTAGCTCCGCTAGAGCACTGGTTCCGAACCGGGGGTACGCGTACCCAAAGGGGTAAGCGAGACCCTCGTAACGGGTCCGCGAAGGTCCCAAATACCTGAATTTAAAAATGTGTGATTTCGTCAAGAAATTAGTTTTTGCTTATGAAGGTTCAGAGAAACGCAAGTGTCTTTCCGACCATTGACCAGTTTGCTGACGATAATGACATTGACAACCTTCCCGATGAAAAATTTATCTCAATATAGTCTACTATGAAGTAGTACGAAAAAGTTGCATGCAGTACTAACGATGCTACTACATGCTTCTACTTCAAGGCTACCGTATTACTGCAGACTACTATATGCTACTATTAAGAAGACTGGATGCTACTATGGTAAGACAGGATGCTACTGGATACTACTAAAAAGATTGGACCAGTCTGAGGCACATTAAATGATATTATTCTTTGCTATTACATAGTATTACATGCAAAGTTGTCATACTACTATCATGCTACTACGCAGGCTACAAATTTTTCATCGGGTTGCAGCCTCAAGTATCCCATTAATCTGTATCTACTTTTACGTATTAATCCCATGACATTCTGATTTTGACAGATCTTAGTAGAATAGTAGAACAATGATTCTTCAAAAATAGGTACGCAACTTTTTTGAACCTTAATTAGGGGTACGCGGTACGGAAAAGGTTGGGAACCACTGAGCTAGAGGACACGACCATCACTACTAGAACTCAACCAGTCGTTAGCGAGCGCTGGCTCTTATCTGATCCTCGATGTTTGCACCGCATCTTGGCCTTGCTAGAAGTCCGCCACTGCACGCTCGAACAGTTTGCTGAAGCTTCTCTGGCGAAGCGAGCTGGGCGGCACTGCGACGGAGGCCCATTTTTTATGCATGGGATGGATGGGTCTTCGCATTACTCTCTAGAGTTATTTTGCTCTGGCTTCAGCAAACTGTTCGTGTGCGCAGTGGCGGACGTAGAAAATAGAAAGCCAGCGCTCGTTAGTTTTAGTAGGGATGTTCGTGTCCTCTAGCGGAGCTAGTGTCGCTGTGATTTGACTGTGTGTCACTTTTTCAAAGTTCGCGCATAGACTTGTTTTAGAGTTGTTTTGCTCTGACTGGAAGAAACACACGTGTAACAGATAATTGAAGCTTCGACCAACTATCAAGGATCAGTATCCTATTTTGGGCAGTTACATTTTAGAAATTGCTGTAGGGATTTCAATTTTGACACGGCAGGTGTTTTCACTGCTCGATTAGAGCGACGACATGGCCGGTATTTTCCGCATTTTAATTACCTTCGTTTTTTTTTATTACTAAGGGCCCAAGGTTTAAATTTGGGAAGCCGCTGAGATAAAGAAAATTCGAGCACGCATTAACCGAGATACGGGTCTGATGGAAACGTGGAACGGCACTATTAATTAAAAGAAAATTCAAACCTCAGGACCCACTAACAACAGAACCGAAGTTGCAAAATGCGGAAGCAAAATGAAATCTCGTGCACTAGTTTTTCCCTACAGTTATTTTTAAAAAGTAAGAAATAGTACACATATAGTTGGAATATGCTTCGTTTGCTTATTGCAGGCCAAGAAGGGGCGAATATCGTAGCTGACTTTCCGTTTTGGCCATTATTCAACGCATGTTTCCCAATGAGGACTGAAGGAATTTTTAATCAAGGAAACAACTTTTTTACAACAACAGCAAAACAAAAAGAAACCGCAATCTTGTTTAATCAATTTAAGAACATGTCAGTACAGACTAATCACGACAGGATCCATTCCGGAAAATTTTTGAACTTTACTTGAAAGATCTGTCTGAGAAGCATCACGTGGGAGAGAATCAATTACGATTCATGAGACGTGTACACTGTAAAAAGCTTCTCCGAGTATGCTAGTGGGATTAATTTTACCTCTACTGGGATAACCTTAATCCGAATCAGAGATAATCTTATCTCAGTAGAGACAAGATTAATCCCAGCAGCAAATACTGCAAGATATTTTTTTAAGGTGTAGGATCACGCCCAGGCGATTCGAGGCAGGCACGTGATTCGAGAATGCCTGAGGATGCACGTGATTCGCGAATGCCTGAGAATGCACGTGATTCGAGAAAGCCTTTATGCGCCATTTTTATTGATATAAAAGTGCGTTCAACAACAGCTGCATTTTCATCTCAATCCTCCTCGCGATTTTCCTCAGAAATTTCCTATTTCGCGTTTTTACTGAAGATCTGCATGAAATTTTGCCTACGGAGATCTTGAGTTCATGCAGTTTACTTATACTAAAATGATCCTATTTAGGTCTCCTAATAGTTTGCTAAGAAAATTTTTATATTATATCTCCTCTTTATTGAATGTTTATATTCTATCATAAAATGATTCATTGAGATGAAGACAATTCTCTTTCTCCTGCGTTCTTATCGAAAACAAGAATGAGGAAAGTTTTACTCTTGATGACTAACCCTAGGTTCACACAGAGCAAACCGCTGCGATGAACGAGATTTTTCAATCGCAGCGACGGAAGATTGTTATCGCCTGGATGTTCACACTGAATTTTCGTCAACAACAGAATTTAACGCGAAATGTTGCTGTTGCGTGCATATAATCGTACTGTCGCCCGATTAAAGTTGAATTTTCCCAACATCGAAAATGGACTGACGAGGCAACAGAAATCGCCGATTTTGGCGACGAAAATCTCGGCGATGGTCGATATCGCCTCAGTGTGAACGTCTGTGTGAACCTAGGTTAACTCTTCTTGTCGATGAAGGATTGCCGCATGACTAGCCAAGAGCCCGAAACCTCACTGGCGCAACACGCAACAGACGTTGTTGATTGGTTGCCATCCGATCTGAATCAACTTTGAGGATTCGTCTGGGTGTCGCTTTATTCTTACTCGAGTTCACTGGGTTTCGGTCTTAGTCATATATAGAGTATTCTGCAGAATCCAAGAGTCGCTTCGATAGTCAATTTTCGATTATCGTTATCCGTAGTCCTTCCTCATTGGTCAACAAAATACCTATAAGCAGGTATCAACGTGGTGGCTAAATTGGTATTCTTGTCAAAAGTGAGCACTGAGGATCGCAAAGAGAAAAAACGCTAATCTGTACGAGAATTGAGAAATTAAAAGCGACAACGACCCCGGTACGAGGCGAGTCTGGCGTCACTAGGCCTGGCTACCTTATCAAACAGACGGCATGAACTTCTCATGCTTTGGGACGTCTGTCGTCAGAGCTCTTTCGCAACATTCTGCCAGATTTCCAGCCAGCAGCTGAAGATAGACCCCCCACTCGAGGATCAAATTCGGGGAAGCAAAAGTTAAAGCTCCCTCCTGCAAATTGCAGTGTTTGGTATGACCCTTCATTCGTACCGTAATCCTGCAAAAATTTTAACAGTTCAGTGACTTGACTTAAATTGTGACCTCAAGTGTTTCTATCTTTGACATGCCAGTGCTATTCGTTTTTGGATGATTATGGCTAATTAATAAACTTGATTTGATTTGACAACTGAGTAGGCTACTGAGATCAAAAACACAACTTGTTTCCCAAGATATGCTCTTTCGGCTGTTATTAAAGAAGGCGTGCCACTTTCCGTGGTCCAGGTTCTAATCCTGGTAACCTCATACCCTGATTTCTACTCCCGTATATTTTTAACTGTTAAAACTCAATTTTCCTCGTTGCATTTCAGCGGGATATCTTCTTCCTTGCGTATGCTTACGGTTTATGCTGAGGATGTGTTTTTGAGTTGAACTAAAGCTGGTTTTACATCTAAGTTTAAACAATAGCAGTATTATAGTCTATATATTTCTACAGAAGATAGACGGCTCCTCTGACCAGCATCAAATACCGCCCGTCGGCTCCACTCATTCTCCGACCTGGTTACTAATTATTTAAATAACCAATAAAATATCACGTTTGCTGCTCATTTGTGCCTGTTCGGTTCCTGATTTGTTTCGGTATTTTGTCTTAAGTTTTGTGGTTCATGGTAAATTATTTAGATGTTGTAGCTATTAATGTGTGTTTAAATATTCCTTCAGCCCAAGCTGACTGCCAATCATATTTGATAGTGCAAAACGGGAACCCTTTTCCTAAAATCGTTTGTTCCCGCATTTCCCAATTGGGTGAACGTGTTTATTGGTTCCCCTTTCTTTATCGAATTTGCTAATTCATCCAACGTTTGTTCCCTCCGCATCGATTTCACCGCATTCGGTCCATCCCTTCGGTTTTTTTTGTTTCGATGTTTCCCACAAGTTCGTTTTTGCCGAGAAGCCAAGAAGGGCCGAAATATAGCTCCAATATAATTCAGTTGACGTGTCCGTTTGCACTATCAAATACAATGTGTGTTTATTTATTTTCTCTTATTGCCTATTATTTAGCTTTAACTATTGTGACGATTTTTCCATTCAACCCCTTAAGCCCCCTTAATGAATCCTGACCCATTAGCAGAGGGCAGCACATTAGTAAAGGAACGAGAGAAAAGGGATTATCAAAGAGGATTGTCTTGTAAGTTTTCCGAACGATTTCACGTCCAATGCATCCTGTCTTCGTTAACGGGAAAACCTCTAAAATGGACTCACCAGCGATGTTTGGTCTCGAATCTTCGTATAAGAGGCGTTGGCAGCGGTCCAAGTAATTAGTTCCGTTCTTGAAAGGAGGGAGAAGTATTCTCCAATTTTGTCGTAAACGTTCAATTCCAGATGCTGAAAAGAGATGTGCGTCTGGATTCTCATTTGTTACTTTTGTGGTTTCTACAGTAGACGACAAAATATACTGCATTGTCAAATGGCTTTCGACTCTAAACGTTAATAATAATAATAATAATAATATAAATGCAGTAAAAAAGGCTTTCGCCTCTATTAATTTCCCGAGACACTGTGGACAATAAACTGAATTTGAGCCAGGTGACGATCCACACCTGCATTAAACTGATTGATATTTTCGACATTTATGACATTGTCAGGGAGATTATTCCACTGTTCCACTATCAGGTTCTTGAAGCTCTCTTTTCCAATGTCTTTTCAGAATTTGTCACCACGAATTTTCAAGCGGGTCCTAAATTTTCAAGGCGATCCTGGCAATGTTACTGCAACTTCGGCTAAAACTTGAGCCTCGTTTTTGTTGCAATCGCGCTGCCGCATCGCTGCTGCAGCACTTCTTTGCTTTTGCACAATATGCGTTTTTGGATTCACTTCCTTCTTGGTTGAAGCGGCAGCGCTGCAGCATCTTGCAGGGAAGCACGGACTTGATCGGTGAGCAAGTCCGTGATTCTCGAGAAGCGCTGCCGTCTTCCTCGGAAGCGCTGCAGTACAAAAACCGGATGTAGAAAGAATCACCCGGAATCGGCCGAGAAGTGGACCTGCGGCATGCAACAAAAACGAGGCTTTCGTTTGCTTACCAGAGCCGGATCAACTGAAAAGAGGCAGGGCACGAGCAATAAAAGACATTAGCAAGTAGTCGAAGTAGGCAAGTAAGTGAGAGTTCGTAACTCTAGAGCCTAAAAGACGGCACGTTAGAACATTGTTCCTGCCCTCACTCTGAAGCCTGAAAGGGCCCTTTTAGGGATCTTCGTATAAGTTTTCGTGCCTCTATTTAGTAGTCATGGCTCCTACGGTATGTCTTGCCGTACCGTGCCTCTTTTTAGTAGATCCCTACCAGAGCTTCTGCGCTCAACTAGCACTGGAAAGTGACGTGGGAACTCCATATACTACGTCAGTGGAAAGTCATCTCGGTAAGTCAGTGAGAGATTAGTTAAGTTTTTTGTCGAACTTTTGTTCGCCGTTAGCTTAGCCGGTTGCTTAATTTCCGTTTCCAAACTCCGTCAAAGTTTACTGTTTGCTTAATTAGTGTTTTTACGACTCCGGCGACCCTTGCCCGGTCGACGTTTCTTCGACCATTCAAGCAAACTTCAGAGTCAGAGTTTGAAGGACAACGACACTGTGTCCGGCGACCAA
Organism: Branchinecta lynchi; assembly: GCA_023053575.1. Lineage (NCBI taxonomy): Eukaryota > Metazoa > Arthropoda > Branchiopoda > Anostraca > Branchinectidae > Branchinecta > Branchinecta lynchi. The sequence goes on along the minus strand of JAKZAP010000013.1, from coordinate 4,676,996 downwards.
AAACAGTATTTAAACAGGGATCGTTGAGTTTGAAGGCAACTTCAAACTTCAATCAAAAACGCAACTGACCCTTTAGTTCTTGGGCTCGGCGAATTCTCCCGTTTCTTTACGGAACGCAAATCCGTGAGAACGCCAGAATCGCCCTTTAATAAATACTAAGCAGGGTAGAAAACCTGATTGAAATGAAACTCATGATTGATTCATTGACAACTTCTTCCGGTTTTCCTGGCAATTGCGATGAAGATCTCAGTGACGACGAAGACAGAGAACAAGAAGATTAAATTACCGCAAAAGGAGATCCACTAGCGCCGCTAGGATGGACGGATATATCGGAACTTTTAATCCTCAGGGGAAGGATGGATCGCGCACAGGCCCGTATCCAGAAATTTAATTTTTTTTTTTTTTTGGGGGGGGGTTCAAACTCTACCCCCCCCCCCCCCCCCCCGGCCGGGATACGGCCTTGATCGCGCAACTACGGAGAGGATCAGCAACGCTGATGAACTACTGCGAAGCTCTATATTCTTCGAAAACATTTCATACTGTATGACGAAAAAAATTATTCTTGTCAGGCAATTATTTTGCTGTATTTCTTTATTATGACCAAAGTTGGTAAGTCTTTTAAGACTTACCACTCGATTATTCTATTTAGTCACACAATTTAACGATTAAACTAAACAAGAAATTGCAGCATTAGACTTTGTAATTTAAAAATTTAAAAATTGTTTTTACTTAGGCTACTGTTACTTTTCTTCTTTACTACTTACTTTTTATTTTGTTTACTTACTTGTAAGGCGTCGTGTAGATCTGAGTAGAAGTATCGATTCTGATGTGCGTTTGTGGCAGCCAGGCTCAAAATGTATTCGTTCCTGGCAAGGGCAGATTTCTCATCGCACAGATTTCGCCTACTTCCGAGCTAGAAAACAACAATATTTTGTTAATTACCTCAATCAATCAATCAATAAAATTATTTATTCAAACACTGTTTACAACGGATACGTCAGCTATGATTCTTCATCAGCGATATTTCTGCCCTTCTTGGCAAGGGTCCTCGTCAGGCTGTCAATCCTCTGGTTCAACTTCCGGGAAGGAAACAAACCTGTAATAAATCATTTATTACAATAAATGATTTAATTTAATAAATGATTTATTACAGGTTTGTTTCCTTCCCAGAAGCTGAACCAGAGGATTGACAGCCTGACGAGGACCCTTGCCAAGAAGGGCCGAAATATCGCTGATGAAGAATCATAGCTGACGTATCCGTTGTAAACATTGTTTGAATAAATGTTTCAAAGTCAGCTTGGGCTCAAAGAATATTTAAAATTATTTAGTTCGTGATATTACACGTCAGATATTAAAATTACACTAAAACAGGACTATTCTTAACTAAATATATACAATCATTTCATCCATTCGGTGGCTCGGGGAATAGCACAGTCGACTGAAAAGGCGGTAGAAATGGCCGGAACGGCATTCTGCACTGTCAGAAGTTTCATAACAGATAGCGTATAACACTTTCAAGAATAACACCTTTTCACTTAGAAATAAAGTGTTATGACTAATTAGGTATACACTATCGTGTGCCTAGATCTCCAACAACACCTTCAATTGGTAAAAGTACTAAGTGTTATGTTACCCAAAGTGTTATCTGTTGAAACCGCGCATCCTTCTGTTGTCGTTATGTAACTTCTGACAGTGTAGTATTTTCTACCCATTGAAAGTGTTGTTGGAGATGTAGGCACGGAATAGTATAAATTTAATTAGTCATAACACTTTATTTCCAAGTGAAAATGTGTTATTCTTGAAAGTGTTATGCGCAATCTGTTATGAAACTTCTGCAGTGCATTCTCGCGAAATGCCTTTAAAAGTGGACTTCCAACCTTGCAACAAAACTAACTATCGCTTTCCGTCTCATAACATCAAAATATTCAATTTCATTTTCTAAAAAAATGTTCATGACAACATGGGACAAAGAAAGGCAAAAAGATAGCTAACTGTGAGAACCCCGCGTGAGGTGATCGGCGAACGCAAACGATGGGTTGCCCACTTGGTGCACGCGCTTTCCTTGCACCGACCTATCAATATTCTGAAATTCTCGGCAATAAATTTTCTGTCAGTCTCGAGAAGGGCCTCGAAAGAAACACTATTCTTGCCCCAAGAAGTGTTTTTTTGGGATCCCAAAAGGAGGGATACCTATGACTTTGAAAAGTTGTCCGTCCGTCTGTCCGTCTGTAAGCACGGTAACTCTCGAAGGGACTGAGATATTTTGATGAAACTTGGTGTGAGGATTCGTTGGGTCGTCGGACCAGTCAAGTTCGTAGATGGGCTTTGTAGCCCTACATTTAGGGGTGGGGGAGGGGGTTCAAATTAATGGGCAAACAAAATATTTTGAAACAGCTAATGTGATAGTCGATTATAAGGTAAGAAGACATGCTGAACACGATGGTGAAAACTATTTTGTCATCGGACAAGTAGTTTGCCCGGTATCAGGCCGCAACCGGAAAGTTTGTTAAAAGTAAAAGTTTTATTTGAAGTTGATTAGATATTCGATTTAGGGGTAGGAAGACATGCTGAAGACGAAGGTGAAAACTATTTTCTCGACGGACAAGTAGTTCGCCCGGAATACGGCCCAAACCGAAAGTTTGTTAAAATTAAATTTTGTATCTGGAGTTGATTAGATGTTCGATTTAAGGCAAGAAGACATGCTGAAAACTTATGTGAAAACAATTTTCTACCCGGACATGTAGTTCGCCTGGAATCCGGCCAAAACCGGAAAATTGGTAGAAGTTAAAGTTTTATTTCTGGTTGATTAGATAACCGATTTAGAGGTAAGAAGAGATGCTGAATCCGTGTGGGATAATCATATTTTACCCGGACATATATTTCGACCGGAATCCGGCTGGAGTCGGAAAATTTGTTATAAGCTAAATTTTTATTTGAAGTTGATTTGATGTTCATTATTGGGGAAATAAGATACCCTGTCCCTGAGTTCGTTTTTGAGCTTTCTTTTTTCGCCGGATAAGTAGTTCTGGAGTTCGGCCGAAACCGGGAAATTGGCAGAAGTGGCAGGAAGTTTTCGTCAAAACAGGTATGACTTATAGGGGTAAACACACATGCTGAATCCAAATCTGAACTTGGTTTTCTCAGATGATTAGCTATTTGGCCTTAATCTTTTTCTGAATTTTAATTGTAAAAATGTTCAAGGAGTCTGGCGATGACTGGGTCTGGCTAAGACAAGACCCAGTTGTCTGGATCAGATCTTGAATTTTTGAGATTCCATCGGAACCTTGGTCTTGTTTAGAAGAGCCCCCCGGCAGATTGTGAAACTGAAAGGATCCGTTCTAGTAACTATGCCAATGAATTGTTTTTCTCAGCCCCCCCCCCCCCCCCCGTTGTGGATGTAGGTCACTAAATTTTCATCTTCACAGAATTTATTCTATCTAGAATCGCAGTCTACGTTTCCATACCATGCAGGTGGTTCAGCAGAACATGTTGACCTGATCAGGACCGAACCCTCGACCAAATGTGAAAACTTAAGAGCAAATGACATCAAAGACTCACTGGTTTTTTCAAGACATATGCTTACTTTGGCAATATCATGTTATATGGTTTCGGACACTAAAAATGAAAAGGAAACAAAGGTAAAGTTACTCTGACGATTCAAGTCGCCGATTTGAGATCAGCTGCTTATCGCAGAACCCAAGTAGTGTCAAGAATCTCTTCTTAGACCAAACATATTGAATATTCTGCCACAGGAGAACGTCACAGTTTACAGAGCGAGAGGCCTGCATGATTTACTGGGATAAGCGTGTTTATGTAAGAACTAGCGGCTTGCAGGTGAAGATCGCCTAAAGACCATTTTTTTCAGCTGAAAGATTCAACTGAAATTCAGCAGAAATGTGCCCTTTAGAGCGTGTTCCACCCTTCTACAGTTACTATTTCCGTTCCAACCTCGCCAAAAGTTACTACGCTGACCGTTCCAACCTTCTCGAAATAGTAACTATTTGCTTACTACGCTCGGGAGCGTAGTAAGCGTAGTAACTACGGATCTCTGTAACGTGATTCGTCGGATTCGCCCGTGGCTATTCTGCTGGAAAATAGAAAAACCGTCCAGGCCTCGACGGCAAAAAGCCAGAATTCGTGACGTCATGCGTAGTAACTACGGTAAGCAGGATGGAACACGCTCTTAGTAAAGGGCAAGGATATTTCAGCTGGAAAATAAAATGATATCATGGGTGTTTTATCAGGACTGTGTCAAACCTGATTAATAACCGGCATGGGGGAAGGGATGTGTGAATAGCTTAAGCACTATGGCATGGCATTCCAGGTAGAGCAATTTCCGAGGTGATTTGAATACGCTTGGAATAATAATTTGGACATTATAACTGAAACAAACAACGAACTTAAACTCTAACCATCATCGTTACTTGTTTGTCTGTCACCCACAGATAATTGATTTTTATCTAAAGAACTTATTCTTTCGGATTTGTGGTACCTCCATGTGTTGTCCCTCTACGCTTGAAACATTTACCAACTACAACTGTAAGCCATGATCGAAAACTTCCCAGCACACATTTCACACTGGAAAATGCAGACCTTTGTTGAAATTCCGATTCTCCACGTCTGGAGGAATTTTGGTTCCATAAAACTATGACTTGACCTTTCTTTGAAGGAAAATGAACTCACTTTCTGGCTAGTTTTCTGAAGGGAAGACACCGAGGTGAAAATGCCACTTTTTTTCTTTTTGAGTTTTTCCTCTGCATCTCTTGCTTTGTCCCGTATTCCGTGGGCCTCTTGTTCTTCTTCAATATATGATTTCTTGCTTCTCTCCAACAACTGAACTTGCTCCTGAAGTTCGGTCTGAACACCTTTAAGTTGGTCCAAGTGCTAAAAATTCAAGAGCTTCATTAACTTTGACGACAGGTACAGGCAGAGGCGTTACTAGCCAAAATTTTTTTGTTGGGGGGGGACGAGGGATTTACCGACTGGCTGGTAATTTTTACAGACTTTTTCTGCAGAAAAAATTACTGTTTTCAACAATAAAAATGACATTTTAGAGAAAAAAAACTATTTTGACGAAAAATGGACCAATAATCAGAAAACCTACTGTTTTCATGAACAAAAATCAAATGTTTTGACGAAAAATCGCGGCGCTTCGCGCCGAATCGGTATTTTTTACCGACTGGCCGACGGCTTTGGGGGGGGGGGCGTCCCCCCCCCCCAGTCGTGACGCCTCTGAGTACAGGACCAGTATTTCCTACGCGTGGAGACTGTGCAGGTAATTTACAGCAGAGGTGATGTTGGCATGTTCAACTTCAAGAGGTATAAATATTCTTTGAGACCAAGCTGACTTTCAAACATATATTCAAATAATGTACTCAACGGATACGATTCTTCATCAGCGATATTTATATTTATTCAAACAATGTTTACAACGGATACGTCAGCTACGATTCTTCATCAGCGATATTTCGGCTTCAATATGTCATGAACTCCAAGTGGTTTAATAGTTTTAATGAAAACACTTAACCTGCAGTGCTATACAACAGTGCTGTCTGAACAGTACGACGCTCAAAACTCAACTACCAAAACATCCTTTCTTTTTTTGCCACTCAAACTTCGACAACATTTCCTTTTCCTAGAATCACTTTCCCCCGTTACTATAGAAAATACCTATATACATTTAATAAGATAATTATATTCGGTAGAAGCTTCAGTTATTTCTTACAGGTTTGTTTCCTGCCCCGACCTTGACCCAGAGGATTGACAGCCTGACGAGGACCCTTGCCAAGAATGGCCGAAATATCGCTGATGAAGAATCGTAGCTGACGTATCTGTTGTAAACATTGTTTGAATGAATGTTTCAAAGTCAGCTTGGGCTCAAAGGATATTTATATATCAGCCTGACGAGGACCCTTGCGAAGACGGGCCGAAATGTCGCTGATGAAGAATCGTAGCTGACGTATCCGTTGTATACATTATTTGAATGTACGTTTCAAAAGGTATATTTTTGTATGGCACTTGCAGACTTCAGGTCGTTACCTTGCCAATGGCTCAATGCATGATAAGGATGTACACTGTAAAAATTTCCTCCGAATAAGGATGCAGTATTTGCTACTAGGATTAGTCTTATCTCTATTGGGATAAATTTAGTCCGAATTAGGGATAAACTTAATAATAATATGACCTTTATTTCCATAATAGCACAACATAGTATGGCTAGCAGAGGATCGTCATGACGTAGCACATGTCAAAACATTGATGGACAATATATACAGTACATGATAATAATGAATAGGCCTACACATTATAATACATGTCACACAACAAGAACTAAAATGGGAAATAATCAAGTATCAAGAGTTAAAATGAGAAATAAAATAAGGTACGAATGATGATAAATATCGGTCAGACGAGTCAACTAGGGGCGGGGTAATTTGAAGCCGATCTTTTTTTTCAGTTTTTAGTCTAGTGATGGGCTGATTGGGGTTAGGCGATTGGTAATCTGGTAGAATGGATCTATGATTATCGGAAGATAGACATTTCAGTCCAAAATCCATGGTGAGCTTGTGTCTACGGCACGCCAGAGTAGGAAGACTAAGTTTTGTGAGGCTATCTTCATATGTGGAATAATCTTGCCCAAGGATAATCTTGCAAGCCCGCTTATCTCAATAAAGACAAGATTAATCCCAGTAGCAAATACTGCAAGATTTTTTTGTACAGTGTAGCTAGCAGAATAAGTCTTCTTCCTTATTGCAGTTCCGATTGCAGATATCGTTTTGTTTTTTACCTCCAGCCTGAGGAGGACCCTGGCCAAGAAGGGCCGAAATACTGCTGGAACAAATCTCAGGAAATTTAGTGCAATAGAGTATGCTCTGAAACAAATCGCGACATAAGGTAATAAGCCACTAAAGGATTTGTCCACCGGGAACAGACTGGAAGCAATGTTACATTTTACCAATCACAGGAACCAATCTCACAACGAAAGAGGACGAAAGAATTAAGGAAAAGAAAAAAGACAGCATTCAGACGCAAATCGGTATTCCAGACTCCGGTGAAAGTCAATACGTTTCAGTTCAGAAAGTCAATACGTTTTTCCTCTACCAAAAATCAGCGCATGGCGTTCTCCACTGTTTTCTGGCTTACGGCTGAAAAATTGCATGTGTGTATAATTTCTTTTCATTCAAAAAATGGCGGGTTACTAATGAATTACCTACCTACTTACTTACTAGAAGTTGGGTGATGTAGCGTTATGTAAAAAAAAATGTATGAATTAATACTACATTGTTCAGCGTCATCGTCATCGCCCCAATCGTGCAGCAAAAACAGCGGCCGTGTCAAAAATTAAATCTCAGGGCTAACTTATAAGTAGTGAACTGACAGACAAAAATGCTCCTCATTAGGGATTTGAACCCAGGACCCTCTGCTTACAAGGCAGGCGCTCTACCAACTGAGCTACCGAGAGGCTTGATGAGTTCGCAAACCACTACAATAGTCTGGTAGAAGCCGGCCATAGGAACAGTGATCCCGCCCGAAGGCAAATTCATCTAACCAGTTCACATCCCCATGTCACGGAAATCTATAATAATACACAGATGGCACTTCGCACAAGGGGCTGTACCGTGACCAATAAACCAGAAACAGTTTTTTCGAATATAATTTAAAAGTCTAGGACTCCATTGCCGGAGCCACGTAGACATTCCAGGAAGAAGGCGGGGTCTCATGGTGAAAACTAAATATAGCCAAATATATAATGTCAATGGGGAAAACGCCCTTGAGATGGAAACACGCAAACATCTTTAGTGTTCACCATGAGAACCGGCCTTGTGGGTCCTGGTATGTCTACGTGGCTCCGACAATGGAGTCCTAGACTTCTAAATTATATTCGAAAAAACTGTTTCTGGTTCATCTATCTCCCGCCTAAATCTCAGGACTAGTTTTTTTCCTTATAGTGGTTTTTGAAAGTAATTTGCCCTAATAAGATATTTATAGTCGGTAGAAGCTCGAGTTATTTATTACAGGTTTGTTTCCTTCCCCGACGCTGACCCAGAAGATTGACAGCCTGACGAGGACCCTTGCCAAGAAGGGCCGAAATATCGCTGATGAAGAATCGTACCTGATGTCTCCGTTGTAAATATTGTTTGAATGCATGATTACAAATTTGTTGCTGAAAAAAAAAAATTAAAACAAAAATCGTTCTGTTGTTTAACTGATCTTAATCTGGGTTAGTTCGGTTCTAGTTCCAATAAACGTTTAAATGTCTTTGGTTAGGGTTCTTTAAAAAAGTTAATTTGGAAGTATTCTCACACTCGCACAATCTAGAGAAGGGTTTTTGCGAGTTGGAATTCCAATTGTATTCGCGAAGTCGCCGAGCTTTCCGCACTGGTGTTTGCGTTTTGAAAACCGAAGCAGCTTTCTCGGAAAGTGATTCCAGAAAGTTGGTGGAAGCTCCGCGGAAAGTTAAATGATTAGGCAGGAAGTGTGGAAAAACAAGACAAGCGTCATCATGGATGACTTCGTTGGAACATGTGAGAACAGAAAGAATGTCCACTGAACCAGATCTCGATCTATTTATTCTTTCACAGGTGAATAATGTATGACGTTAATAATCTTAATTTACTTTTTTAAATCCTGTGTATTTTTTTAAGCCCTGTGTATATTATCATAGTGTCATTGACTGGATCAGCGAATTCAGGGACAGTACTGTTGATATATTATATTACGTCACTCTATGGTTTGAGGGAAATAAATGAAAGAATAAACAAATGGAAAGTTTCGAATTCAATATTCTCGGCGGTTTGAGATTCCCATGTGCTTTCGCAATCAATCTAGCGAGAAAACTTAATAAAATTCCAGGAATTTGATTTTCGCCCTTTCGCTTTGTGCACTGCTCGCTGGAAAGTGATTCCGGAATATCACGAAAACTCTCCTTAGGGGTGTTTGGCAAATCACTCAAATTCAAGTCACTATAGTTCAAACCAGGACACGGTACGATCATCGGATGATTTCGATTCGGACGGAAACACGGCCGGTCACTGTCAAAGTAGCTTCAAGCAGAACAGCCATAAAGCGTTTTTCCGGGAAACATGTAAGTGCCATTTATTTCTGAGTGTCTGTCGCGGAAACATATGCAAGAAGGGCCCCCCCCCCCCCCCCGAGATCCTTCCAGTTGATTTATTATTTGCAGTAGCACTCCTTCTTCAAGATTTATTTTCCTGTCCTTTCTAATCGATACTGCCCCAACTTAAGTTTCACACAATAAATCATAAAACTTTCAGGACACAGTAAAAGAGGTCAAAGGAGGTCACGGTCAAAGAGGTCACATGAGGTCACGGTCAAAGAGGCAACTATATAAGATCCGTCAGTACAAAGTCACCAGCTTAATGAACAGCTGAATAAACAGCCAATCACACTTTGCATTTAGAAGGGGCAAACTTCAACCCTGACTCCGCCACCACAAGAATGTCTCCCCTCCAAAGAAAGCGGGATCGGAAAAGAGAACTTTTCGGGGGGTTCTGTCCCAAGAGTTCTTCCGTCAGCACCACCCCAACCAGGAATTAGACGAGAGTAGGCTACTAAAAAAGTTTCTTTCTAGATATTACTCATCACAACCACAAGGCCAAGTCATCACCGGCTCTTCAGACCTTTATCACCATCACCTTGCACCAGGTCCGTATCCAGGAATTTATTTCGGGGGGGGGGGGGGGGGGGGGGGGGGGGAGGGGGGGTGCCTTTCGGGGGGGTTGACTGCTAGTCGGACAAAAAGTACAAAAAACACATAGATCTTCGGGAAAAGCCTATACAAATCACTAATTTAACATTAAATAACCACCTAGCCCCCCCCCCCCCCTCCCCTGGATACGGCCCTGCCTTGCACTATTAAAGAATTTCTAAATTCATTAACATTCATTCATTTACCTTTATAACGTTTATAAAAATAAAGAAACTCTTGAGTCTCGAGAGACCGTGAGGTTTATTTAGGCCTTAGAAAGCAGGTAGGATGTTACCTACCTGCTTTCTAACAAAGCAGACGGGAAAGAGAACCGATACGCGCAGCGACTTCACGTAACACGCTACCCTATTTCACGCTACCGTCTCCACGCCAACTTCGATTTTAACACTACTCTAGATGGCGGCTCTTAACTGAGCCGTTAACTCAGGGCACCGAAGCCTAGAAGACCTTACTGAGGTCACCAGCCTAGCTTCTCCGTCTGTCGCGTACTAACCCCTCGAATGAAGCCTTACACATAAGTTAACACACTCGACCGGCAAGTTGAACCTCACAAAAACGTCTGTTAAATAAAATTTCAGAAAACAGCAGTAAAATCCGGCCAGAATCGCAATAAGCAGAGCTTCAGGCTAACGCCCTTACCATTCTGCTCTAGAAAGATCCTCAGCTTTACATTCATCTATTTGATAAAGTACCTAATTTTATTAGTTGGACATGGAATTTGCCGCTAAATCTGAATTTCCGGTCAAATCGAGCCACAAAATCGAAGCACTTCGACAGTGTCGACAGCGAGCCAAGTGTTCAAAGTGTTTGTCAAATTTCTGGACCACAGAAACGACCATAGAAACGCTCTTTTCGACCCACAACCGAGTCTTTGTGGGATCGCGGGAGAACACCTAAGGGAAACAGAAACATTTAGCTGGTATATGTATAAAAAGCGATATATTTGATCAGTGTCTATTTCTTCCAATAAGTCCTTTCACCTTAGAAATTCACCTTAGAAATCAGTCTTACTGTCAAGTCCTACTGAATATTTGTTGAACGAGCGACAGTGACAGACTTGTTGCTAGACAAAGTTAATTCGATTTCCGTTATTTGTGAACAATGTTGACATGAGGCAGCATCATGCTCTTAACAGCATGCTGTTAAGATTTTCAGGAAGAAAAGACACAGTTGGGTTAATAACAATCATTACTATTGACGTATTTTAGTTCCCCATCGAATGATTAAAGGTTTTAATTCAACAACTAAAAATAAAATCAAATCCCTGAACAAAACCAGAGCTGAAAGCTTATATGTCACTTGCAAGAATAGGCAAAATGTTGGCAGAAGTTTTTTGTTTGGGAACTTTGTACAGAGTCGAATATTATTTTATTGTACACTAGTAAGTAAAAAGTAGACACCTTGAACATTCTTCCCATTAAAATTCAAAAACAAATTAATCATCTGAGAAACAGGGAAAGTTCAGATATTGAATCAGCATGTGTGTTTACCCCTATAAGTCCTATCTGCTTTGACGAACACTTCCTGGCACTAACTTATAACAATTTTCTGTTTTGGCCGGATTCCGGGCGGACTACTTGTCTGGGTAGAAAATTGTTTTCACATAAGTGTTCAGCATGTCTTATTGCTCCAAAATCGAACATCTAATGAACTCCAAATAAAACTTTTACTTTTAACAAACTTTCCGGTTTTGGCCGTATTCCGGGCGAACTACGTGTTCGGCGAGAAAAATGGTTTCCACCATTTTATTCAGCATGTCTTCTTACGCCTAAATCGAACATCTAATCAACTTCAAATAAAACTTTTATTTTTAACAGACTTTCCGGTTTTGGTCGGATTCCGGGCTAACTACTTGTCTGGCGAAAAAACGGTTTTCACCGTCGTGCTAATCATGTCTTCTTACCACTAGATCTAATCAACTTGAAATAAAACTTTTACTTTAACAAACTTTCCGGTTTTAGCTGAATTCCGGGCGAACTACTTTTCCGATGACAAAATGGTTTTCACCATCATGTTCGACATGTCTTCTTACATCATAATCGACTATCACATTATCTGTTTAAAAATATTTCATTTGCCCCTTAATTTAAACCCCCCACTCCTAAATGTAGGGCTACAGAGCCAAACTCTTGACCCAAAGAATCCTCACACCAAGTTTCATCAAAATATCTCATTCCCTTCGAGAGTTATAGTGCGCACAGACGGACGGACGGACAGACGGACAACTTTTGCGATGTCATAGTTATCCCTCCACTTACGTTTTAGGATCCCACAAATCAATATGATTTCATTGGGGGGTTAAAGTGAACAGCACGAAATTGGGGTCCCCGAGTTGAAGCATGTTTCGTGGGATTGCATTAGTACCATTGGTACGACAGGTTCTTTAAAGGACCCTCGCACTATTTACTCTTCAGCTTACAGTATTTTAATATATCTGAATACTCTGAAACTATGCTGTGCTTTCGACTAATAACCCACGCTTTTGGCTGTTTTAACCCTTTTCCGAGACCCGTTGAGTTGTAGCAAAACCAGGGAAACAGTTTAGATAACCGGTTTTTCTGATGGAAAAACTTCTAGCAGACAACCGTCAACAGTGTGATACACATCGAAGATAACAAAACAGAGAAAATCAGCGTCTTTTGTTACAGGGTTTAGAATACACCGTACAAAATTGGGGTCTCCGGGTTTAGAAGTATATGGAGTGATTATGGAAGTAAGTTGCTTTAGTATTATAGGTAAGACAGGTCCTTTAAGGTTGTATTCAAGCCTTTCAGAGGCTGCAGATAATTAAGTTATAAATCGCTCCGTCGTAAGGCTTTTCTTTTACACCTAAGATGATTCTTCCCAAGACAGACATTCGTTGTCAGAACTGTTTCAAGAAATCACGAAATCTGAGAACTCTTACCTTTTTCGAATGTTGGACCTTTGACGCCCGAACACATTTTGCGTCTTCTGAAATCTGCTGCTGAAAAACTTCACAAGCTGCTAATCGCGCTTTGGCAATCTTCTCCGTTTCGTCAAGGATACTCCTCCACACTTGCCAGACCGAGCTGAAAAAGCAAATCAATATTTCAAGGGCCCATGTTACTTTCTACTGGAAATTCGAAGGAGCAGGAGAAATGCGCCATTTATATGATGGGCTGGTTTCCCTGGGGTAAGGTGCAGGAAGGTAAAAAGGAAATTGGTTAGTTATTTTGTAAATTGAGAGGTAAGGTTGTGTCTTGAGAGCGTGTTCCATCCTACTTACCGTAGTTACTACGCATGACGTCACGAATTCTGGCTGTTGCCGTCAAGGCTGGAGCGATTTTTGGGATCCCAAAACGTAAGTGGAGGGATACCTATGACATCGCAAAAGTTGTCCGTCTGTCCGTCTGTCCGTCCGTCCGTCCGTCCGTCTGTAAGCACGATAACTCTCGAAGGGAATGAGATATTTTGATGAAACTTGGAGTGAGGGTTCGTTGGGTCGTCGGACCAGTCAAGTTCGTAGATGGGCTTTGTAGCTCTACATTTAGGGGTGGGGGAGGGGATTCAAATTAAGGGACAAACAAAATATTTTGAAACAGCTAATGTGATAGTCGATTATGGGGTAAGAAGACATGCTGAACACGATGGTGAAAACCATTTTGTCATCGGACAAGTAGTTCGCCCGGAATCCGGCCAAAACCGGAAAGTTTGTTGAAAGTAAAAGTTTTATTTGAAGTTGATTAGATGTTCGATTTAGGGGTAGGAAGACATGCTGAAGACGATGGTGAAAATTATTTTCTCGACCGACAAGTATTTCACCCGGAATCCGGCCCAAACCGGAAAGTTTGTTGAAAGTAAAAGTTTTATTTGAAATTGATTAGATGTTCGATTTAGGGGTAGGAAGACATGCTGAAGACGATGGTGAAAACTATTTTCTCGACGGACAAGTATTTCGACCGGAATCCGGCCCAAACCGGAAAGTTTGTCAAAATTAAAAGTTTTATTTTAAGTTGATTATTTGGAGTTTAGTTTGGTTTTAAATTTACTGAAACAGGAAGGAAACGAAGGTAAGCATGGTAATAAGATTAAAGGACCTGTCTTAGCTCTAATAGTAACGCAACCTACTTCCATAATCCCTCCATATATTTCTAAGCCCGGAGAACACAAATTCGTACGGTACATTCTAACCCCTCTAACAAAGCCACGCTGGTTTTCTCACTTGCCGTGATTTGCTACCTTCGATGCGACAAGTTTTTCCATCAGAAGAACCGGCTATGTAAATTGTTACCCTGTGTTCGCTATAAGTCAAGGGGTCTCAGAAAATACTTAAACCAGCCAAAACCGTGTGTTATTTGTTGAAAGCACTGAAACTAGGCTAGTTTCAAAGTATTCAAATATTTTAAAATACGGGAAGTTGAGGAGTAAATAGTGCGAGGGGTCCTTTAAGAATACGATTTAGTTACGCTAAGGAAATAACATTCACTGAAAATGGCAAAATCACTCAAATTCGTTCGGCTAACTGCCTGAAGAGGAGCCTTGTGGAGGTATATCACTTCGGACGTCGTGTAACTTTGAATGTCGCCGAAAATATATGAATTCTCTACATGACTAAGTATACACGCCGGTGAACCTCGGGGAGAACGAGAAACCTCGGTCCGACGATGATTAAATTGTATGTCAACCAATCAACAGCGTTTGCTGGGGACAGCTGTGATTTCCTCCTCTTCGCTAGGCACACGGCGATTCTTCACGGCACGAAGAGCCGTGAAGAATACCAAATGTCTAGGCAGTCAAGTTAAAGCGAAACATTCTAATTTTGTTAAATATTTGACTATTTTTGCTTAGCTGCTTTTTCACGCTCTAACGGCAAAATTACGGAGTCTGCCTAAGTATTGCAATTTTTCGCGATAGTTTAGTGATAGAAGTATCCCAACACAATATACACAGAAGAAAGTACAGCTGAATGAACAAAATCAATCTGAGCTCATTATTTACGTTAAAAGAAAGCTGAAAACACATAGTTTCTAGCAGAAATTAGGATCCCGTCGTACTTGAAATAGCAATCCAGTCTACTTCAGTAGGCTGGAGTATTGAGTATTTGCATCTATTCTTGTTCCCGACATTCTTCACTTCATAAGTTTATCCCATCTCCTCTATTGGCATTCCACTGATTATCACGCTTGCCAAGTTTGTTCTCTTTCCTTGAAGTATCGTGCGCCCGGGCATCGTCTCCGAGGAGCTTATTCGTCCGGAGACTAGTTATGCAAATTTTGTCAAGATCGTCACCCAAGGCAAGGGGTATGGATATAGGCTAAGAGCAGCCGAAGCCGTGTGAATTTTCTGCAAGCACAGCTTATAAAGTGGTCAACTATTTCATAAAGTATAAGCAAACACTACGCAAGTGCAAGCTGTCCTTTAAGATTCTGATTTATCATCCCATTTGAGAGCTGGAAAAAGGAAAACAAAACCATGGTTGTCAAAAATATAGAAGGGCTCAAAGAGGCACTGTTTTTGCCACCACAGTAGACGTGCCCTTTGGCGGAAGGGCACCTCTCGGCATGGGTTGTGCTCTTATGTTTTGTATTTTGTTCGGTTAGTGTGCGTTTGACTCGTTTTCATGTTACAATAATCATTTTGAATGCTTTTCATTGATTTTGATTTTTAATTTTTTTTCATTGTAAAAAGTAAAGGGGAAAATATTAAGGTAAATGTTAAATTATAAATAGAATTGTAAAGAGAATATAATTTTAAAGTAAAACTAGAAAGAGTAAGTGCCACACTTGTGCCACTGAGTGGAGGAGGAGGGCATTAACAAAAGAAAAAAAAAAGAGGCAGCTCCTTTCGGAACGAGCTACTGCTTTGACAAGTGTCTATTTTTTGTCGTATCGGAGATCTTGGGCACCATCACACTGTATTACAACATCTACGCAGTTCCAATTTCATTTTACTCCAGATCCATCACGGACAAAAAAGGAAAAGCCTCAACGTTTTTTCCTATTCCGTTAAGCCCGCCTAATCTTAACGGATCCCTTATTTCTCACAGAGTGATCCGCCACTCCTTTGTAGAATCACCTGGAAAATAGCTGGATAATTCCAGCAAAAGCACGTATTGTAAACAGAGAAAGATCTATCAATAATCCTGTAAGGCTACTATCGCGGCGAGTTTCTACAGGAGGGCCCCTACGGGAAAAATAATATCTCAGCAAGCGTCAAAATAGAAGCTATTTCAAAAAACAAGTGCTATTTAAATCGCGCTATAAATAATGGTGAAGTCCCGACTATTGACGTACTTCTACCAAGAACAAGACCAAAGGTTTCGATGGGATCCCAAAAATTCAATATCTGATCCAGACAACTGGGTCTTGTCTTAGCCAGATCCAGTCTTCCCCAGACTCCTTGAACATTTTTACAATTAAAATTCAGAAACAGATTAAGGCCAAATAGCTAATCACCTGAGAAAACCAAGTTCAGATTTGGATTCAGCATGTGTGTTTACCCCTATAAGTCATATCTGTTTTGACGAAAACTTCCTGCCACTTCTGCCAATTTCCCGGTTCCGGCCGAACTCCAGAACTACTTGTCCGGCGAAAAAAGAAAGCTCAAAGACGAAATCAGGGTATCTTCTTTCCCCAGTAATGAACATCTAATCAACTTTAAATAGAAATTTAGCTTATAACAAATTTTCCGATTCCAGCCGGATTTCGGTCGAACTATATGTCCGGGTAAAATACGATTGTCACACAGGGACTCAGCATCTCTTCTTACCCCTAAATCGCTTATCTAATCAACTAGAAATAAAACTTTGACTTCCAACAGTTTTCCGGTTTTGGCCGGATTCCGGACGAACTACATGTCCGGGTAGAAACTTGTTTTCACATAAGTGTTCAGCATGTCTTCTTGCCCTAAATCGAACATCCAATCAACTCCAAATTAAACTTTTGATTTTGACAAACTTTCCGGTTTGGGCCGGATTCCGGTCGAAATACTTGTCCGTCGAGAAAATAGTTTTCACCATCGTCTTCAGCATGTCTCCCTACCTCTAAATCGAACATTTAATCAACTTCAAATAAAACTTTTACTTTCAACAAACTTTCCGGTTTGGGCCGGATTCCGGGCGAAATACTTGTCCATCGAGAAAATAGTTTTCACCATCGTCTTCAGCATGTCTTCCTACCCCTAAATCGAACATCTAATCAATTTCAAATAAAACTTTTACTTTCAACAAACTTTCCGGTTTGGGCCAGATTCCGGGCGAAATACTTGTCCGTCGAGAAAATAATTTTCACCATCGTCTTCAGCATGTCTTCCTACCCCTAAATCGAACATCTAATCAACTTCAAATAAAACTTTTACTTTCAACAAACTTTCCGGTTTTGGCCGGATTCCGGGCGAACTACTTGTCCGATGACAAAACGGTTTTCACCATCGTGTTCAGCATGTCTTCTTACCCCATAATCGACTATCACATTACCTGTTTCAAAATATTTTGTTTGTCCCTTAATTTCAATCCCCTCCCCCACCCCTAAATGTAGAGCTACAAAGCCCATCTACGAACTTGACTGGTCCGACGACCCAACGAACCTTCTCACCAAGTTTCATCAAAATATCTCATTCCCTTCGAGAGTTATCGTGCTTACAGACGGACGGACGGACGGACGGACAACTTTTGCGATGTCATAGGTATCCCTCCACTTACGTTTTGGGATCCCAAAAAGACCAAATGTGTCGATGGGATCCCACAAATCTAATATTGCATTCAGACAATTGGGTCTTATCTTCGCCAGGCTAATCATCAGAGAAACATCAGATATACCTCTATAAGCCATCTATTATAACGATACTAACCAAGACTTCCTGCTTTACTTCTACCAAGTTTCTGTTTTCGACCGAATTCCGAGCGAACTACTAGTCCAGCAAAAAAGAAATGTCAGAAACGAATCCAGCGTATCTCCTTATCCCTACAAAGAACGTCTAATTAACTTTAAATAAAACTTTGACTTACAAAAAATTCCGATTAAAACCGGATTCAGGACTAATTATATGTCCGGGTGAAAACCGATTGTCATATACAGACTCAGCCTCTCTTCTTACCCCTTAATCTGTCATCTAATCAAACTTTTCACCATCGCGTTCAGCATGTCCTTTTACCCCTAAACCGAACATTTAATCAACTTCAAATGAAACTTTACTTTTAACCAACTTTCCGGTTTTCACCGGATTCCAGACGAACTACTTGTTCGACAAGAAAATGGTTTTCACTATGGTGTTCAGCATGTCTCCTTACCCCTAAATTAAACATTTAATCAACTTCAAACAGAACCTTTACTTTCATTTTTCCGGTTTTTGCCGGATTCCGGACGAACTACTTGTCCGGCGATAAAAATGATTTTCAGTATCGTGCTCAGAATGCTTTCTTACCCCATTATCGACTATCACATTAGCTTTTGAAAAATATGTTGTTTACCCCTTAATTTGAATCCCCTCCCCCAAGGTAAGTAGGGTGGAACACGACCGCGAATTTGTTGACTCAGGAAGTAAGAATTGACTAGCAGGATCCCGTACTTTCGGTGCAATCACCCAATTGCCAACTTTTCCTCGAGTCGGGCGGAAAAATTAGAGCTCAGTCATAAGGAAGATTTAAACTTTTCCAACTTCCGTTACGAGCTCTTGAGCAGTACAGGAAAAAGTTAATAAAGAAACTTTCGAAAAGCAATTCAGTTTTCACCGACCACAAGTTCATAACGCGCACAGAGTTTGGACACCAGAAATTATAGCATTTTGAACTCATAGAATCTGGGACTGGTCCCGTGTACCCCCCCCCCCCACAGGTGTGTGTTTCTGTTCAGATGTTCTGAGATAGTTGACAACTTTACAGCTAGCTGCGCTTACAGAAAATCTCACTCGGGTACTTCCTTTGACCCTTCCCTTAGATGACAATCTTGGCAAAATGCGCATAACCGGTCTTCTCACTGAAACGGCTCTCCCAGTACAATGACCGGGCGACTGAAGAGAATCGTGGCAAGTGTGATAATCAGTGTATCGCAAATAGAGGAGATAGGACACTTTTGAAGTGACGAATGTCGGGAACGATAATGGATAGTATTACTACTGAAGTAGAATGGATTGCTATCATAAGTACGACTTGTCTTTTAAGACTTCCCTGTCTCCCCGACCACTAGAGTTAATATTCTTTATAACTCTCTTAATAACTCCAGGTAGTGTGACTGCCAATAAGGCGAGCGCATTACTTTCGAGGAGAGGTATATCTCTTTGAATGTCAGTTAACTTTGGATGGTGTCATTTATCCTTTTCCAGAGCTACTGATGAGTCAAGATAGTTCCTCAAAGTTCAACTGGAAAGGGCTGGGACAGGATAATCTAGTCACCCATCACTTATTCACTTAAATTGGCTTGAAGACCCACTGAAAATGCGCTACTTCGTTGTTCCGCTATTCACGAGCAATCAATTTTCAAATAATGGAATTTCCGTGTAATTTGTGGTTCCTCTATGCGCTTGTGTCTGTTGTACGCCTTACCAGAAAGATTCATGAATTTTTTTCGTGCAGGCACTAAGCAGTCTTCACCAAGCTCATCACGTTAACGTGATGAGCTTGGTGAAGACTGCTTAGTGAAAGACACACAATTGTGGGGACGGACGCCGATATTTTGAATGTTATTACTAGAGGCGTATTCTCGCCGTTCCCCGAGGACTCCACTTGAGGGGTGCTCGCGTTTTCGTTTGTCCCGGAGACTCACTCCCCGTATTCTCGCGAGTCCCCACCGACGGGGAGTGCTCCGATTATCATCACCGTTATCAAAAAGGACTCCCTTTCAGATTCAGAGGGGAATCAATTTTGCTGGCGTTGGTGCAATGTAAAATTAGTTAAAAACAATCAGAATAAACAAAACCAAAAATAAAGTGGATCCAGACTAATTACGCCAACTACATATTTTTTTTTAGAACAAACTCAAATTTCGAAGCATTCCCGGTGTTCTCGCTGTTTCTGTACACGGAGTCCGCATGGAGTGACTCCCTCTATTCTCGCCGTTCCCTTCGATTCCCCGAGGAGTCCTCGGGGAACGGCGAAAATATGCCTTAGAGCAGATAGTGGAAAATGAAAAAATCCCTTAGCAGAATCCAAATTATTCAGTGTATTCAGTTAAATGACACAACAATAAGTTGGCTTTTCAGTTGAACTTTAAAAGAAGCCCCAGGGATATTTACTGTTTCTATTCCTATATTTAATCTAGTCGAAACTAGGCTCTACTGTTGACTGAGCCCAATAACCTCTGACCAAAAATCGTAAAAATGGATGTCAGTTATGTGAAGACTGAGACTTTACTGTCGAAGTGCCAAGCCAACGTTATAAGTGCTATGAATTTAAATATGGTGAACAAATCTGAATGGGAATTGGAAAATTGGAAACAATTGTTGAAGCATCGCATGGTGCGTCCCGTTTAGATGTATTAGTTAGACTATATAACATAAATATAAAGCAAGAAACAAGACCCCCTGAAGCTATCTTGTTGGGGGTCCACTATCTATACACTAACCTACACTAAAAAAATCATATTACAATACATCAGATTACAAGCATAAATAAACTACACATACAGAAAAGTATTACCGGCAAAAAAAAGAAGAAAAATACATTGAAAGGAAAAAAAAAGAAACGGAAGGAAATAATAGACACAAACACGGAAGAATTATTTAATTTTTCTATTTACTTTTTATCGAGGTTAACTATAGAGACAAATTTTATTTTGTATTTATTAAATTTTATTTATTATTTATTTATTTAACTTTGACTACGGCTTCTAGAGCCATTATACATACAACACTTAAAAACAACAGCAAAATACACTTTAAGATTGCGAGCCTTCTATGCAGCACGCGTGAAGTTCGCGGTTATAAACTAACCACACAGGCAACGTCAGTCTCATATGGGGACTCGAAAGAATCACGATCCGAGCATGGGGTTTCGAGAGCAAAGAATTCGGGTAGGAAGAGAAAAGATAACCCGACGCCAAAGTTCCCCGAAAGAAGGAAGACCCTCACCCACACACATGGCAGACGCACTGCAGTGTTTGAGTGAAGAATGATTTGGAGTGAGTTAAAGTCTCACTAAGTGTATTAAAAAAAAAAAAAAAAAAAAAAAAAATTGACCAATAGATCTTGATAATTTGATGTCTGTCTTGCACAGGTGACCTGTTGTCACATATTGAGGTTCGTCTTAACGAACCAATAGCTGCATCGAAAACCAATAAACCAATAAAACTGCATCGTCTTAACTTATAAGACCATCCGAAGAACATACTTCGGATGTATCTGTACGTATTCTCTGTACGTAGAAATACGCTTTCAAACAAATCTGGAGCTAAGATAACGTGTTGTCCCCAGATGACCCATCTATTCCCCCCTCTCCTCCCGTCTTCCGTGCGTCGTTCCGAGAGGAATACTGGCAATAAGTTTTCCCCATATCCCGCTAATTCTTCTACCCAATTTTTACATAGTTTCATTCCATCATTTATTTCTGGTAATTTCTTGTAAGTGTATTAGTTATTTGTTTCTTGTGTGTCTGTGTATTTTGCAAATTTGTATTCCTTTTCTAGCTTTTAGCTATTCGGATTAAACTTGATTGATTGATTGAAAAAAAAATATATCTATATACTGTACACCCTGACCCTTGAACTCATGCCGAGTCTTAAGGAAAACAAAATAATAACACCTTATGTCCGTGTCTACGTCAGTGATCGTTCGCAGCAGAGCAAAATAACTATAAAGAGTATTGCGAAAACCTATCCTTCCCATGCATCAAAAATGGGCCTTCGTCGCTTTATTCGCTGCGTGCAGTGGCGGACGTAGATTCTAGCCAGAGCTAGTTAACGATTGGTCAGAGCAAAATAATTCTCTCTGCGATTGGTTGAGTTTTGGTAGGGATGTCCGTATCCGGTAGTGAAGCTAGTGTTGCCGCGATTTGCCTGTGTGTCCCTTTTTCTAAGTCACGCGTTACTCTCTAGAGTCATTTTGCTCTGATTCGCAGAACACGGCCAATCAGTAGTCGGAGGCTTACCACGATTCCGAGCTGCTATCCTTCGGCACCTCTGCCGCTGGAGGGACTTTCTTGCACAGATAGGCTCCGGAAATCTTGATTAGAGATTCCGCGTACGATTTTTCAACGGACGAACGCTGTTTCATAAAGTTCCTGAAAGAAAAAATATTTTAGAAAGTCGATTAGGATTCTGATGAGAAACTGGAAGAAACGTGAGTGGACTTTCACGAGCAATCCTCTCGCCTCCGCTTGTGGAATAAAATATCGCCTGAAACGTGATAAGAGTGTGCATAAGGCGTGGCCAGGGAAGAATGATTATATGACGATCCGACCAAAATTTATTTTAATTTATTCAATTAATGCATAAAATGGATATGTCAGCTAGGATGCTTTAGCAGTGATATTTCGGCCCTTTCAATTTATTTTAATTAACATAAATCTCGCTTTATTTTTTTAAGCTTCTACTGGAATTTACTAAGCCGGGTTCGTTAATTAACATCTCCAAGGGGTAGTATTAGCTTAGCAAGTATTAGCTTATATTGGTAGGTTAGAGACTTAGTTAGAGTTGGTTAGAGAAATCAGACCACTGGCAAAAGCTGAGCAAAATACGACTAGGTGATAGCCCCAAAACCTACGCTTTCCATGCATCGGAAACGGGCCTAATTCGTAGCGCCGCCCACAACGCTCGTGACGTTGAACGCGAGCCAAACTTGCGGGTTTAGAAAATTCCACTACAGCTTAGAAGCAGTCTGCATACATCGAGGAAACAGGAGTGGTTGTATCTTTTTTTTTCTGCTGCTTTGGGAGTTTGGAGTTATCGGAGACAGTGCTGAAGCACGAATGATTGAGTTTCAGTAGGGACGTTATGTATCACTAGTGGTGCTAGCGTCACTGCTTATCGAATGTGTGTCATTTTTTTTTAAATCCTGGCGCTACTCCCTAGTGTTATTTTACTCTGGGTCAAAGCCTAGCGAACCTTCCAGAATAAGAGGTAAGATAAAAGGAGCACCCGTGGTTGTCTCTCTTGAATTACAAAACAGAACCCCTCTGGTCCTTTATCATCACATCTACTTATCTCTTTACAATGACCGAAGGGACACTACCTTCACCTGCACTTTTATTCAAACAATGTTTACAACGGATACGTCAGCTAGGATTTTTCATCAGCGATATTTCGGCCCTCCTTGGCAAGGGTCCTCGTCAGGCTGTCAATCCTCTGGATCAACTTCGGGGAAGGAAACAAACCAGTAATCTATATAATACTGCACTATATAATACTAAGATTAATTCCATGTATACAAACCTATACAAATCTTTTCTGGTATTATTCCCCTCGTGCATCTTTATGCATAATTTAAATTTATATAAAGTTAACTACTTAATAATTATTCTAAGCTTTTCACGTTCTATCGACTTCCTAGACACTGTTTTACGAATGCGCTCACTGCTTATTGCAATTCAGCACAGGGTCGTGACATTAATCAATTACTCAGTGATTCGTTGACATTCACATCAAGGAAATTAAGAATCCCAGCGGTGCCGACACGTGCACTGAGCAGCAAGTTAGCTGCTTGCGGATGGCAAACTAAAGGAAGTGGATGTGTGCGTTTTTTCTTGTTATGGCACTTCCTTGAAGGGGAAATGGGAAAGGTACATAGATGGTGTTCCACTTACTTACCGTTGTTACTACGCATGACGGCACGGCTTCTTAGCGTCAAGGCTGGAACGCATTTTTGTATTTTCGATCGTGCCGCGGGCTGACCAGGCCAATCCCGTCAAAGAGATCGTAGATACCACGCTAACTACGCTCCCGAGCATGGTAAACCAATAGTTACTATTTCGAGAATTTTGGAACGGTCGGGGTTGGAACAGTCGGCGTAGTAAATTTCACGAGGTTGGAACGAAAATAGTAACTAGTAGTTAGGCTACTATTGTTACAAGGGTTGAACAGCTCTAAGGCCTGCCACGGAAATTTCCATTTTTTCACTTCCCTCAACAAACGTGTGAGGTCGTAAGCTAACTATCACAGAAACATACATACAAAACTACATGACACAGATATGTTCAGATGGCCAGGGGCGTCGCAAGGGGGGGGGGGGGGGGGGTGCGGGGGGTGCAGCACCCCCCCACCTTTTTGAGATTCGGTAAAATTTTGGGCCGAAGGCCCAAGATTTTACTAAAATTGTTCGGTGTTTTTTCGATAGCAGAACTGTTCGTTATATTTACGGGGATTCGGTAGTTGTACAGAATCCTAAATAGGCTATCTGTACAAATGTCCTCGGTAGTTGTACAGAATCCTAAATAGGTTATCTGTACAAATGTCTTCGGTATAATGATCGGGATTCGGTATAATTGCCAGTATTCGGTAGTTATTGTTCGTATTGTAGTATTGTTCGGTATTTTTTCGATAGCAGAACTGTTCGTTGTATTTATGGGGATTTGGTAGTTATACCGAATCTCTTCGGTATAATGATCGGATTCGGTATAATTGCCAGCATCCGGTAGTTATCACGAATTTGGTGAGAGAATTTACTGAAATTATTTGGTACTTTTTCGATGCCGGAACTATTCGGTATACTTATGGAGATTCCGTTATTACACAGAATCCCAAATAAGCTATTGGTTCGAAATTATTCGGTATCACGATTGGGATTCGGTAATTTATTCAGTATAATTTCAGGATTGGGAAGTTAACCACGAATCCTGACTTTGTTCCAATTTCGACGAAAGTATACCGAATATGAATGTTGTTCGGTAGTCTTTCGATACCAAAATAATTCGGTATAATAACCAGGAGACGATAGTTGTAAAGAATCCCGAACATGCTCTCGGTCTAAACTTATTCGGTATAATAACTGGGATTCGGTGACTTATTCGTTATTATTGCCAAGATTCGGAAGTTACCACGAACCTCGAAACTCAGAAGAGGTCGAGTGAAGCACTGGTCGCAGGCAAAAGGGATGATCTGTGATATCATCGATAGTCCTTACTTTTATTTTGGATTTCAAAAAGAATATCTAATCATGAATATTTCGAAAATTCCTCCTGCAGCCCTTTTCGTAATATTCTCTATTTTGTGGAAGGGCGCGTCATTTGACGGGGGTTTTAAGCCAGTTTTAGGATTGAGATTTCGAAACATTAAAAGGCTAGAATTTGGATAGAAATTAAATTTAGCAAGAAAAAGCAAAAAAAAATTTCGCCTGCGGCGCTCACTTTATGTGAGTATAGGTAGTTTATTGACTAGACTACAGTTGCTGCTGCTGCCGGAACGTCGCTCCATCCGGTTTTTGGAACTTCCTAGAGTCTCGGTATTTAATCAGCGGTAAAGGATAGAATTTTTAAGAGAAGCAGTTAAATAAAAAAATAAAAAAAAAATAATGGATATCGAAAATTTTTCCCTGCGGCGCTCGATGTGATTTTCTATTGACTATAATAGGTAGTAGCTGTTACTGCAATCATACCCGACAATATGTTGTCCATGTGCGCTTCGCCAAAACACCGCCTAAATAGCTGGCTTATCGTCGTTTATGCTGCCTTTTATTGTTACTCTTCCTACGGAATCGTTTCTGTCCCATAATTTAGAGCTCGAATTCCTAATTCTAGGATTCGGTAACATTTTTGAAAGATTCGGTAAAATTTTGGCTCTGCACCCCCCCCCCCCCCACACCGAAAATGCACTTGCGACGCCCCTGCAGATGGCATCCGAATATTGTCCCTGGACAGCCGAAAGGTCGTACCTGTACGTTTCAGAACTGTTCAGGGTAGCAAAAAACATTTTCTAAACCATTGCAAAGGCAGATAATGACGACTCAGCCATACTCATATCTCAACTTCTATGCGTCATACAGATGCGACAATTAGACAAAATGACAAGTTTTTCATTCGGATATAATATAATGAAATCCAATACATGTATTTCGCAAAATAAGTCAAGTACGGCCTTTTGGCTTTCCAGGAACGGTATTATCCGTCCCAACTGTGCATATATTCTTACCAAGCTGTTTGGGACTTCTGGTCTCGTAGTTTAGTACCATCAAGAACAAAGAAGGTTTTGGTACTATCGTTATTTAAGTTTGCTCATACTAGACTACTAACCTGATGTCCTCTAGTAGCTCACATTCCTGCTGATTCTTTGCTTGAAGCTTGGCCAACTGATCACTATGGATGGTCTTCAGACTCTTCACATAGCCGGCCGGCTGAAAAAGATCAGAAGGGAAGATGATAACAAGAATAGACGATCTCCGAGATCTGCAGCGGATCGGGCGAGGGCGACACTCTTTTCATCACCAAGCAACCCCAATCGATCAGTCCATTCAAGGAGCAAACGAGACTGCAGTCTCGGAAGGGGCCGAAGTGTAAATACAAGATTATAATGTGAATAGATTTGTCTGTTTTGAGGAGATAATACTTATTCTTTCAGAGAATTACCTCCGCTTTAGGCAAAGGCCTCAATAGTTGGATGGTGTATATTCTAGACACGCACGAGACATAAATTCTAAAACTTCTACAACGAATCGAGTTAGCACATGGCTTGCAAAAGGAACTGACCCACCGCGAATTCTCCCGGTGGGCTATCACAAAAACAAACTGCCTTGCTATATCTGAACTCATTCATTCATTATTTTAATTTTTTTTAAACGTCCCAAATTCCATAATCAAACCGAACACGGTACTCTCGCCAAACTTCCTTTCCTCCCAAACCAGAATAATGAGAAACAATTGGTTTGAACTGCCTGCCTCCGCAAGCGCGCAGGGTAGTATTCTATCCTGCACTTTACTACAGCCGGGCAGGAGCGTTCACTGCATCACCAAAAGGCTTTCGCCTCCACAAAAGTTGAAGAAATTGGGAGTATACCGAATTAAAAAAGCTTATCTATAAATAGTTGAAGTTGCAAATCGATATATAACATCACAGCTATAGGAGCAGATAGGAAATAGGTCATTATTTGTTATTTAATTAAAAGCAGCAAACAATGTCAGTTTTTATCTTGTCACGTATGGGGGCGGGGGGTGGGACGCCCTCCTCAATGCTGTTGGTCAGTCGGTAAAAAAAAAAAAAAAAAAAAATTTTTGTCTTAAAAACAGTCTATTTTTCTTACAAACAGGCAGTTTTTTTCGGTTTTCTGCAAAAACAATAGGTAAAAGTGACCAACCAGTCGATAAATACCTTGCCCCCCTCACCAAACATTTTGGCTTGTAACGCCTCCGTGTGTAGTCATTCGGGCCGAGCTAACGAGCTTGCATCCCTGCCGGCCCCCAGTGATGGATTTATATTCTTATCAATTGTTTTAAATTAAAGAAACTGAACCTGAGTTACCGAGTGGGGAATAATTACTGTTCGCAGTAACAAGGATTTCACAGAAGAAACATGTCGCGGTGTGTTCCAACACACCCCGGGCGAGCAGAAGGTTGAAGTATATCTTCCTGAAATTCTCCCTCTACTAAGGTTCAGAATGCCTGTCGTATAACAGACACTGAAACAGTAACATCCAGATACATTTCAGCCCCGCAAGGACCCTTAGTGGATGATACCTAGAACGTGTCCTCCTACTTTTACCTTTTTTATAGATCCCTGGGAGTTCATTCCGCCTTCTTAAAGTATCCCACTGCTATAATTAATGCTTCCTAACATCACAGCTAAGAACAAGCTATCCACTCCACATAGACGTTCCCCACACAAAATCTCCGACAGATCGGAGAGAGGACCAACCTTCCCGGGCGCAAACTCATTGGGAAATAAGGGAGACCAGTCAATAGTTTGAAAAGAGACAAAGTAGGTGAAGATACAAACAAGAATTTTGGAGTTCAGCGAAAGACAAAATACGAAATTTGGGACACTGAAAGCAGAGGGGTTACTAGCCAAAATGTTTGGGGAGGGTGGGGGGCAAGGTATTTAACGACTGGCTGGTCATTTTTACCGACTGTTTTGCAGATAAAAACGACTGTTATTGAGAAAAAATCGACTACTTTTACGAGAAACCGACTGTTATAAAAAGAAAATCGACTGTTTTCATGAAAAATCGCGGCGCTTCGCAGACTCCGCTATTTTTTGCCGACTGGCCGACAACCTTCGGGGGGGGGGGCCTCCCCCCTCATGCATGATTAACATATATATAGACTTCAGGTGCCGACCACTGACAAAAAAGCCAGGGGTGGCCCGAAGCACTCAGGCCAGGGCAGGGGCGTCACTAGCCTTTTACCTTTGGGGGAGGGGACGTCCGGTTTGTGCCGACGGACCCAAAAATGTGCCGACAAAAAACGCCAAATGAGTAAGGGATTTCTATCAGCTGAGTGCTACTTGAGTTTTCAAATACTCGAGCAGGATTTTCAAAAGGAAATCTATCTGCTTCTATTAAAAGGTTTAGCCTACAGAAAAAAAGACAAACCGAAAAAGTACACCAATAAATATGGCACTTCGCTGGGACAGCAGTTGACAGACTGGCGCTAGAGCTACGTACTAGGTTTGTCTGTTGTCGGCATCCGGTTGGCAATGTTGTCATCACGGTCGGTGCCAGGGGAAACGCAACCCCTCAGACTGTAATACAGAACAATTGCCATGCATTAGGAGCAGGTGGTTTTATGGCACTTGCGGCATTCGGCCCAAGTGCCATATACCAATCGCTTTTCTGTTGGTCTGCCGGGCCGCTGATCGCGAGTTAAGGTAGGCTACTTCCAGATGAGCTGGGACAATGGAAATAGTCACACATATAGGCCACATGACCAGACTTGTTGAGATATTGTCATTTCCCTGATTCGACCATCCAGTGGGGGGGGTGG
Organism: Branchinecta lynchi; assembly: GCA_023053575.1. NCBI lineage: Eukaryota > Metazoa > Arthropoda > Branchiopoda > Anostraca > Branchinectidae > Branchinecta > Branchinecta lynchi. Next base: position 4,648,473 of record JAKZAP010000013.1, on the reverse strand, counting down.
GGGAAGAGGGAAAACGGTATCTTCTATAACTCTCGAACAAGTGATGCGATGTGGATAAAATTTTATAGCTGACAAGAGCACATGTCCCAGATCTTCCGTGTGGGGAGTTGGAGGAGGGGAGTCTCAGAAACCTTGCTGGCAGAGCAGTTGACAGACTGGTACTATGGCTGAGTTGGTGCCAGCTGTGCTTGGTCGCTATCCGGTTGTTTGCCCGGTCGGTGCTCGCAACCCTTCAGACTGCAAAACAGAACCGCTTCCATGCACTAGGAGCCAATGGAACGGTTAGGCTGGAGTGATGGGGACAGAACACACCGGACTGGAAGGTCATGAGCCTGAATCGTACCGCTTATATGCCAGAACTAAGTTCGGGCACTGTGGTTGGAGCGGGTCTCGGAAATCGTATCGCACGCTTAGATGTCGGGACCGGAATGGAGCTTTATGGACACGACGACCATAAACTCTACATGTGCAATTACAGATCCACACCGAGCCCAGCGACAAGAGGGGTTGAAGGGGGGGGGGTCAGACTTGCTGAGCAGCAAATGCCGTAATGCCTAGGTCTGCTTAATGCACATCGGGACTATATAGCCAACGCTGGCGAGTTGGAGGGGGTTTCGGAATGGCCATCTGACATTGATATCGCGAACCATACGGATACACATGAGAACTACCCTTGCAAGTGTAATATGAGCTTTCAGCTCTTGTTATAATCCAGGCAATTATTTTTCCTCTTGTATGAATTAATGAAAATTTAGCATAGTACACGAGGGGATAAATGCAGCAAAAAGAAAAAAGAATAGGAAACATCCCATGAATAATAACAAGAGCTACGAGCTCATATGGCACTTGTACGAGTAGGCTGTACAAGAAAGTAGATGAAAACGTCACAAAATACACCCGCCATCCAAAAAGACGGTTCGGAAATAGAAATAGGATATTTAGTTTCACTCATTTCTGAGCAGTTCCGGCATCGTCTCGATTGCAAATGCACATGACTGTTCAAACTTTCATCCCAATAAATCCATTTGTTTGATCCCTAGACGTGCTACACGATTTCCGGTACTCACTCTATTTCCACCTACCGTGGCCGAATCTGGTTCGGAATAAAAAAAAATCGACCACCTAAAGCATCTTCGTTTATACCATCTACCAAGTTTCACTCGAATCTGAGCATTTTTGGAAAGTTCCGGTACCCCCCCCCCCTTCCCACCAACGTTGTCGGAGCCGGTTCGGGCCCAATCTCTTAATTCCCTCATCAAGTTTGACTGAAATTGGAGCATAGCCTATCTGCAAGTTTCCAGTACCCCCCCCCCCTACCTTGGCCGAATCCGGCCCAGACGCCAAATAACAAATCTAGGCCGCATAAACTCGGCACTGTCGAATTGCATCTCATTCGGTCCATCCGTTTGGTTTTTGTGCATGTCAAAAGTCCCCCCACCCCCAATTCCCCTAATCGTGGTCGCATATGGTTCGAACGCATGTTTTACATGTCGAGGCCATCGATTCGTATCACCCATGAAGTTTCACTCGAATCAGACCACTCGTTCGCAATTCATAGAAGTCCATATTTCTCTTCTCTTGCTCCCCCAAAAATGCTCGGATCTAGGAACGGAAGTTTCCGGGGGTATGTTGTGTCAGGTTTTTAAGTCAAGATAATTCGGGTCGCTAATATGCCTGCAAAGTTTCGTTGTCGTTTTACATCTGGAACTATTCTAACTCACGACTACCGGAATTCCAGGAAACCCCCTCCAACTCCCCCCACAGAGCCCCGAAACCATCTGGCTCCGTCAATTTCATCTAGGCCTAATGCTTGTTCCATCCATTAAGTTTCGTCCCAATCCCTCTACTTTTAGAGTTTCTTGAGTTTTCCACACCCCCCCCCATCCCCACAGGTATCGGACCCTACTCGGACGTGACACTGAACGTCCGAGGCGATAGCTGACCAGACAAGTTTCATTCAAATCCGATCACCCGTTCAAAAGTTATGCACGCCACTAGATTCCGGACTCCCCATCCACCGACTCCCCCCACGATGGTCGGGTCGGGGAAACGGCTGTGCTCAAGTCAATCTGTTCGGATCCCTGACATACCTGCCAAGTTTCATCGCCCTAGGACATCAGGAAGTATGCCGAACTCGCGGGATCGCTAGAAATCCGGACCCCCACCCCAACTCCCCCACAGTGCCCTGATCCGGTCCGGTTATGTCAATGACGTGTCGAGGACCTGTGCTTGTTTTTCCCACCAAGTTTCATCCCGATCCCTCCACTTTAAGCGTTTCTCAAAATTTCCGGTTCCCTCCTCCAACTCCTCCCAGTGTCATCGGATCCGGTCCGGTTACGTCAATGACGTGTCTAGGACCTGTGCTTGTTTTTCCCACCAAGTTTCATCCCGATCCCTCCACTTTAAGCGTTTCTCAAAATTTCCGGTTACCTCCTCCAACTCCCCCCAGTGTCATCGGATCCTGCCCGGATTTAAAGTGAGGTGTCTGAGACACAAGGTCATCCTAAATATCAATTTTCATCAAGATCCGATCACCCGTTCAAAAGTTATGCACGCCACTAGATTCCGGACTCCCCATCCACCCACTCCCCCCACGATGGTCGGGCCGGGGAAACGGCTGTTCTCAAGTCAATCTGTTCGGATCCTTGACATACCTGCCAAGTTTCATCGCCCTAGGACACCAGGAAGTATGCCGAACTCGCGGGATCGCTAGAAATCCGGACCCCCATCCCAACTCCCCCACAGTGCCCTGATCCGGTCCGGTTATGTCAATGACGTTTCTAGGACCTGTAGTTGTTTTTCCCACCAAGTTTCATCCCGATCCCTCCACTTTAAGCGTTTCTCAAAATTTCCGGTTCCCTCCTCCAACTCCCCCCAGTGTCATCGGATCCGGCCCGGATTTAAAGTGAGGTGTCTGAGACACGAGGTCATCCTAAATATCAATTTTCATCAAGATCCGATCACCCTTTCGCAAGCTAAAAATACCTCAAATTTTGGCTTCACCCTCCCTCCACTCCCCCCCCCCCCCCCAGATGGTCGAATCGGGGAATTTCCATGTCCATTTCCATGTCAATTTCCATCGTCCCAGCACATAAGGAAGCACGGAACTCGCGGGATCACTACAAATTCGGACTTCTCCCCCCCCCCAACTCCCCCAAAGTGAGCGGATCCGTTCCGGTTATATCAGTCACGTATCTAGGACTTTTGCTTGTACTTTCCACCAAGTTTCATTCGGATCCCTCCATTCTAAGTGTTTTCCAAGATTTCCGGTTTCCCCCTCTAACTCCCCCCAGTGTCACCGGATCCGGTCTGGATTTAAAATGGAGGGTCTGAGACACGAAGTCCTTCCATGTATTAAGTTTCATTAAGATCCGATCACCCGTTCGTAAGCTAAAAATATCTCATTTTTCCTATTTTTTCCGGATTCCCCCTCTCTCCACTCCCCTCCAGATGGTCGGATCGAGGAAGCGACAATTTCTAATTTAATCTGGTCCAGTTCCTGATATGCTTGCCAAGTTTCATCGTCCTAGCTTATCTGGAAGTGCCCGAACTAGCAAAACCGGGACCGACAGACCGACAGACCGACTGACCGACAGAAATAACAATCGCTATATGGCACTTGAGTAAGCTCAAGTGCCATAAAAACAAAAAAATGTTATTTCACAAATGGTGACTATATTGATGGGCCGTACAGGTAAACCAACCGGAAGTTACTAAGTGCGAGGACACGCGTTTTCCGGTGTAAATACTGTGACAGGGAGGTACAAACTGCGGACAACAGGGGTGTGAGACTACATCTCCTGAACTGGCTAGTTTCTCAGAGAAAGAAGGCAAGATACTCCATGCACATTAGGGTTCAGTAGTCTTACACATATATTATTCTGCTTAGTACGGGTTCAACAAGTATGGGTCACTATCTCTTATTAGTTATACAAGCGCGGACGGTTTGCCGGAAGTGCAACCGAAATATCCGAATTTATATTTATCCTTCGCACATTATCCTAGAGGGATAATTAGCTGATCAAGAAAAAAAAACCGAAAATCACGGTTTTCTATTTCTTTCTATACAAGAGCACGTAGGGTAGTAAGCAGAAGCGTTATTAGCCAAAAGGATGGGGGGGGGGGCTAGGTATTTACCGACTTGCTAGTCATTTTTACTGACTTTAATTGCAGAAATAACGACAGTTCTTACGAACAACCGACTGATTTTCAGGAAACTCGACTATTTTTAAGAAAAAATCTACTGTTTTAATGAAAAATCGGCTGACTTTCAGAAAATCGAATGGTTTAATGAAAAAATCAATTGTTTTTTACGAAAAAAGAATTATTTTTTAGGAAAAACAGAGGCGATTCGCGCCGACTGTATTATTTTTTACCGACTGGCCGACAACATTTGGTGGGGGGCGACCCCCCCCCCCCCCCCATACCTGATACCCCTGGTAGATCTACATACCACTGAGAAGTTGAGAGCTTCAAAGCCCATTTTACGATTAACTAAAGAACTAGAACCATAGATGCCCGTATCAAAAAAATGTAATGACCCTCGGCCGAGTAGACTAGCTAAAGTCGAAGCCCCACAAAAAAACGGAGTTCCTTCTCCCTAAGACTGTATGTAATCCCACCTATACGGCGAAAGGAATGATGTCACGGAGACGAAGTGAAAGCAGTTCTATTGATTCAACAGAGATCGATGCTGGTGACAGTAAGATCACGCTATGGATCCCGGAGTGTCTCTCGCAACGGACGACATTTGCCAAGATAAGACAATGGGACTTTGTAGGTTGGTCCCCTCCAAACGGGATGTTTGACCGTTAAAGCACAACTCATACTAGAAATGATCTTTTCAAGATGAAATTGCTAAGATTTATCGTTTTTCGAAAAACTATTATATTCTACGCGAAATCAGCAATTTTTTTGTCAACTACCTTCCCGCTTTCCGATGCGGCGGCTGGATTCAAAATATTTAAAAATTAACGCGCCGTTAAAAGAGTCAAAAGTAAAAAAAAGTCAAAACAGGATAATACTAGGAATACTACTAATAATAATAATACAAACAAGAGAAAAGGCTTTTGCCTCTAAATAGAAAAGGCGTTCGCCTCTAAATGAAGATAGACATGATGGCCTACCATGTCTTCAAACGAACAAGAGCAAAGGTTTCGATGGGATCCCAAAAATTCAATATTTGATCCAGACAATTGGGTCTTGTCTTTGCCAGATCAAGTCTTCGCCAGAATCCTTGAACAGTTTCACTATTAGAATTTAGAAACAGATAAAGGCCAAATAGCTAATCATCTAAGAAAACCAAGTTCAGATATGGATTCAGCATGTTTGTTTACCCCTTTAAGTCATATCTATTTTGACGAAGCAGATCAAAACTTCCTGCCTTACTTATGCCAATTTTCCGGTTTGGCGGAATTCCAGAACTACTTATCCGGGGAAAAATAAAGCTCAAAAACGAATTCAATATGTCTCCTTACCCCTAACATCCAACCTCATCAACTTCAGATGAAACTTACACTTTTAACAAATTTTCCGGTTTCAGCCGGATTCCGGGCTGTCTATACGTCCGGCGAGAAAATGATTGTCATATGGGAATCCAGCATGTCCACTTACCCGCAAACGGAACATCTTATCAAATTTAAATAAAACTTTTACTTTAAACAAATTCTCCGGTTTTGGCCGGATTCCAGCAGAACTAATTGTCCGGCGAGAAAATAATTTAGATAGGATTAGCACACAGGGAAAATTGTATAACCTTGTAAATTTAAATATTGGCTTGGTGTTCTTGTTTTTATATATTTTAGCTTTGTTGTTTTGGTGCTATGGCCCTTGTTGGCTTTTATGCATTAAATATCCATCTATATATCTATCTATTCCGACTCAGCACGTTTCCTTGCCCCTAAATATTAAACTAAGCATTCAGACTCGGCAACTTAATATTAAACTTGTTACTTTTCAAAAAATTTCCGGTTTTGCCGGATTACGGGTGAACTATTTGTCCGGCCAGAAAATAACTTTCATATTCGGATTCAGCATGTCTCCTTACCCCTAATATGACTATTTCATTAGCTTTTAAAAAAAATGTTTTGTTCCCCTTAATTTCAAACTCCTCCCCCACCCGTAAATATAGAGCTACATAGCCCATCTTCGAACTTGACCTGTACTTTGACCTAAAGACATCATGCCAAGTTTGATCAAAATATCTCAACCCCTTCGAGAGTTATCGTGCTAACAGACGGACGTACGGACAACTTTTGTTATGTCATAGGTATCCCTCCACTTACGCTTTGGGATCCCAAAACCAGCACTTTCAAGCTTCTCATGTGCTTACGTGTGAAAGAGTTGTCAGCGACCTGAGGCTTTCGGCTAAATTTACGCTGCGTGACTGGCAAAACTCGGCTCGGCCGAAAACGCGCTAAAGTCGTAGGTACAAAACAAACCAAACCTGGGATTTCAGAAGTTTATAATTCCATAAGGGAATTAGGGATAATATATAAGGCAGTATCAGCAAGAGGGATCCTTCAAATTTATCTCTATTTTGTCATTCTATTTTCTAGATTCAAGTAGATATATATGCAACCTGTCAAGTGTAGATACGTGCTTTAAACAAGCGCTGACATCATTTGAAAAACTCGTGCCATATTCTACACTGGCAACAAGGCAAAAGGTTTCCCTTGGATCTCGAAAATACTCGGAAAATATTTTTTCCGGAAAGAGGAAACGCTGTTCACTGCATGAATAATTAACATATATATAGACTTCAGGTTCCGACCACTGACAACAAAGCCCGCCATATTACGAAGAATATGTTCCCTCCGCTAATCAGATTCTTAGTGAATTTGCTGCGCCAGTTCTGCTATTTCCCAAAATTTCAGGATTTATAAATCGTTCCCTCCGATCAGAAAAATAACGGGAGCATACGGGTTGGCACATTTTCCTCAGGCAAGTCGCGTTCGGGAATTCGGCAACAGACGCGTTACCACAGGACAAGTGAGGAAGTGAATGTACTCGCGGGACGGGAGCATTTAAGGTTAAGGCAATCCGGGTCGTCAGCGAAACGTCCCCATACAAAACATCCCCCGGCGAAACGTACCCGTGACAAAACGCCACATGACAAAACGTCCCCTGGCGAAAACTCCCCGGCTATAGATTTGTTTGTTTCATCGCTGAGGGATAGCTAGGCCTGTGAGATTACTGATTGCGTCATCATTCAAACAAAAAAATGCTCTTTGAATATGACCTTTTCAAAACCACGATCGGTTGACTACTTCAGCATTTAACCGATAGTGAAGTAACAAACCAAAGTGTTCCTCCCGGCTGTAGTCATTTCTGAGAAAAAGCGCAAAGATTTGTTTGTGGGTTTTTGTTTTGTCCTTTATTTGTTTTGTCCTTTATTCGTTTATTTGTGTGTTAGTTTACGCTGCGATATAACTGATTGATTTCGCTTTTATTTGATATTTTTATTAAAAGATTTTATTAAAGGATCAAACTCGTCTTACCTAGATTTACTGTGTCTCTCAACCTAACTAGTCGTTCCATCCGCTTCCGTTTCCTCGCTTCGCCTGTCATTTTCATCCACCATAACGGCACTACGCTAATTTTTGCGTTCTCCTTGTTTTACTCTCTTCGAGCCACAGCGGGCTTCCTCTTTCTCTGAGGAGCATATTGGTGCTCCTTAGACTGTGCATGTTGCTTCAAACGACCTAGAAGGCTAGAGCTGCTCAGTTTCGAGTCCATTGCAAGGCATATTACACTAAATATTTTAATTGGAAATAATACATTTATGAAGCAACCGGTCCCATGTCCGATCTTTCCTGCTTATAAGGAATATTCCCACATGTGTGATGCACACTCTGAAGTTGTTTTACCTCGATCACACCTTGAAGATCGAGGAGAAATTAAAAATCTATGCTTAGTGACGTTTCGCCACGGGGACGCTTTGTCACGTGAACGTTTCGCCACGGTAACGTTCCGAGGGGGCGTTTTGTCATTGGGACGTTTCGTCGGTAAGCCGGCAATCCTGCGAAAGGATTACCCACCCCACCCCCACAGTGCACGGATCCGATCCGGTTATGTCAACAATGTATCAAGGATATGTGCTTGTTCTTCCCGCCAAGTTTCATCCCGACCCTTACACTCTAAGCGTGTCACGATATTTCCGGTACCGCACTCTAGCTCCCCCCCCCCCCCGAGCTGGCGGGTTCGGTCCGGAAGTACAACGGGACATGTGAGCCATGTGTTCTTCCTACATACCAAGTTTCATTCAGATCCGATCACCCGTTCGAAAGTTACGCATGCCTCAATATTCCGGACTCCCCCTCACTCCACTCCCCCGGTCAAATCAGGGAAGTGACTATTTCCAATTCAGTTTGGTCGGGTCTCTGGTATGCCTGCCAAGTTTCATCATCTTAGCACAACTGGAAGTACCTTAACCCGTGATAACCCGAATTCCGGGATCCAGCCTATATCCCCCCCCCCCCCACAGTTCCCGGATCCATCCGGTTATGTCAACGATGTATCAAGGATATGTGCTTGTTCTTCCCACCAAGTTTCATCCCGATCCCTCCACTCAAAGCGTGTCACGATATTTCCGGTACCCCCCCCCCCCTCCAACTCCCCTCACAGATGTCGGATCCGGTTGGGACGTAAAATGGGATATGCGAGGCATGTTTTCTTCCCACATATCAAGTTTCATTCAGATTCGATCACCCGTTCGAAAGTTACGCATGCCTCAATATTCCGGATTCACCCTCCCTCCACTCCCCCACGATGGTCAGATCGGGGAAGTGACTATTTCCAAGTCAGTTTGGTCGGGTCCCTGGTATGCCTGTCAAGTTTCATCATCTTAGCACATCTGGCAGTACCTTAACCCGTGATAACTGGAATTCCGGGATCCAGTCTATATCCCCCCCCCCCAACAGTGCCCGGATCCATCCGGTTATGTCAACGATGTATCAAGGATATGTGCTTGTTCTTCCCACCAAGTTTCTTCCCGATCCCTCCATTCTAAGCGTGTCACGATATTTCGGTACCCCCCTCCAACTCCCACCACAGATGTCGGATCCGGTTCGGACGTAAAACGGGACATGCGTGGCATATTTTCTTCCCACATATCAAGTTTCATTCAGATCCGATCAGCCGTTTGAAAGTTACACATGCCTCAATATTCTGGATTCCCCCTTCCTCCGCTCCCCCCAAGATGGTCAGATCGGGGAAGTGACTATTTCCAAGTCAGTTGGTCGGGTCCCTGACACGCCTGCCAAGTTTCATCATCCTAGCACATCTGGAAGTACCCTAACTCGCGATCACCGGACCGACCGACCGACGACGGAAAAGTGATCAGTATATGGCATAAAAACCGGTCCATTTTGTATGTAATAGGTACGTATTGCCAGAAATCTTTCCAAGCTCAAATATGTGCGTAAAATACGCTCGGATTGCAAAATACGCTCGGAGTTTACGCAGTGTGTAAACCCACCATATGTTAGCACAACGAGAAGACGGAAAACCGTGAATACGGACGGTTCAAGTTTGCGATCGACGACGAATTCATGCTCGTTCCGTTCCACATATTCAGAGAGGTCTTGTCCGGAAGGGGGAAAAGAGGAGGAAACTGCACGGTGAATGGACACAGCCATATTCCCAAGCATGCAGCGCGTCAGCTGCTAATCAGACATCGAGAATTCTCATCATCGTGGGAGCAGATGTGTCTTGGCTGTAAGACTGTTTTTTGGTGGTGTTTCGGATTTTGTTCTTGGCGGTCGCGTTTCGGAATGCCAGGGAGGTGATAATCGTTCCAGCCATTAGCCATTCTCATTTCCGAGATTTACAGCCTCGTGTGTCATTTTTATCAACCCCTATCTCATCACGCTGATTTTTACACTTTTCGATGCGGATCAGGCTCCCGTTTACTGTTTTCCGAGGAACAGAAACACCGGTAACGTAACTTCTTCTGTGTTTCTCATCAAAACCAAGGGGTCCAAGTGAGGCTGAAACGGACAAAACGGGTTTGTAATCTTTGAGAAACCCCAGCAGAGTCTTAAAGGAGTCAGATATGTTGTAATATGGGATACAAACTGTATCTGCAGTGACTTGTGCTTTACGGTATTATTCGTATATTGCGGATGTAGATCCACCTTTTTACGGGCAATGGAGCCTTGAATGGACGATTCTTGTATTCCTTTTTTGGGATCCCAAAACCTAAGTAGAGGGATACCTACGACAATCGTATAAGTTGTCCGTCTGTCCGTCTGTTAGCACGATAACTCTCGAGTGAATGAGATATTTTAATGAAACTTGGTGTGAGGACTCTTTGGGTCAAGGGTAAGGTCAAGTTCGTAGATGGGCTCTGTAGCCCTACATTTAGGGGTGGGGGTTCAAATTAATGGGCAAACAAAATATTTTTAAACAGCTATGTGATAGCTGATTATGGGGTAAGAAGACATGCTGAACACGATGGTGAAAACCATTTTTTCACCGGACAAGTAGTTAGCCCGCAATCCTTGTTAATTAACAGCCTGCGCAATCGGGAAGACAGATGAACTAGCAATCTCCTGAAACTTGGTCCTAGAAGAACGGAACAAAGAACTTACCAATCGCTCCCAATCTGCAGGGCGTCCGAAGAACGTGTACGGAGAATTCATTCTTCCACCGGTCTAATATTCTTGACTACCACCACTCCACATTGACTGCCATGGACTAGTTAACTCACCGGAAGCTCAACGGCTACTGAACTGTTAAATCTGCTGATCATTGTAAATATAACCGTCGCAGACCCGCGGCAGGCACATGCTCAGGAAGAATTAAACATCTGAACTTTCAACTTGAGCCCCGAAACTCAACGGAAACTTAATTCGTTGGGTTTAATCCTGAGCATAATATAATCGTCGCGGACTAAAGACAAAAACATTCTGGTGGATAATAAATAGTCACTCTCGAATTTGAGCCTAGTGGGAACTTCCGGGAAGTTTGCCATATCGTGAAGGTTCTCAAATGGTGCGTCCACTCTTAGAAATATGGCAAACTTCGCTGAATCGGAGAAAGATTCTACTTAAAGCAAGTCTTGGCACCTGACACATTACATATGTAATCCTTATATCTAGACATTAAAATAATATACCAAGTAGAAATTTCGAAAATGTGTACTTTGGTATAGTAGCCTATACGACTTTCCCTGGGTAGAGTCAAGTCGGTCTCCAATAAAGCGCAGCCTTATCGCATGGGTCGTTCAGTTCAGTTTATTAAATGCAAAAGTATGAGGGAGGGGGAGCCACACACTCCCCTTGGACGCACGAAGCTAACAGTTTTCAACTTTCTCTCTCTCCTTCTAGTTACACTGTACAAAAAAAACTTGTCTTTATTGAGATAAGAATACCCCTAATTCGGATTAATTTTATCCCAGTAGAGTTAAGATTAATCCCAGTAGCAAATACTGCATCCTTATTCGGATAAACTTTTTACAGTGTAGCATAAACAGAACTAGTGCGTGTTCCACCCTTCTAACAATAGTAACTATTAGTTACTATTTTCGTTCCAACCTCGTGAAAAGTTACTACGCTGACCGTTCCAGCCTCCTCAAAATAGTAACTAATAGTAACTATTGGCTTACCATGCTCGGGAGAGTAGTAAGCCTGGTAAATACGCACCTCTGTAACGTGATTGGTCGGATTGGGGGGGAAACAGACGATTTGTCGTAAAAACGATCAGTTTTTCGTAAAAATCAGTCGATTTTCCGTCAAAACAGTCATTTTTTCCGCCAAAAAAGTCGGTTAAATGACCAGCCAGTCGATAATACGTCCCCCCTCCGCCCCCAAAAAAAAGAATAAAAAAAATTGGCTAGTATAACGCCTCTGACCGTATCTAGCCCGTATCGTAGTATCTGATGGGGTATCTGAAATATTCATCTCACTTCACTTCCATCATCACTAACCCAAGAGTCTAAGTTTTTTTTTAAATTGGTAGGAAACAAATTATGTCACTCTAGATGTCGATGTATTTATTTTAGGATGATTTCTAAAAGTGCAAATCTGACAATTGTTGTTTTTGCCGATCAACCGTGGTATCAAATACCACGGTAACTACAAAAATGACTGCAGATCCATTTATCGTGGTAACAGATACCATGGTATCTGCAAAAACGCAACTTACGTGACTATGTATGACTATCCATCAGTGTTTTTGAAAAGGATGAATGGGATTAATCGACTTATTTATTACGCAGTGAAAAGTCACTTCTAAACAAAACCAAATCTCAGAAATTTCTCTTCGCTACATCAGTTGTGTTTTTGCAGATACCTGATACCACGGTCTAAAGCCTTTTTTGCAGTTACCGTGATATCTGATACCACGGTCAAAAGGCGTGTTTGCAGTTGTGGTATCTGGCCAGTTATCGTGGTATCTGATATTCAGATACTACGGTCAGACCGTAGTAACTGGTCATGGTATCTGAAAAGTCATCTGACTTTCATCAAATTTTGTCAGATTTGTGAGAAAGAAGTTTAGCACTTGTGATGTAATTAGATATCAGTTTTTTTTTTAGATGACTTCGAAAAGTGCAATTTCGGCAAGAGTCGTTTTTGCAGAGCAACCGTATATGAGATACCACGATAACTGCAAAAACGACTTATTGCAGATCCAGTTACCGTGGTAACAGATACCATGGTATCTGCAAAAACGCAACTATTATTTTAATTTCCAGACTCAAGGGATTACATTTGCAACCTATCAGTGCCACCCTCCATGCGACGAGAGCCGAATACTTCCTAACACCGAAACACTCGAAAGGAACTCGACGGCGTGGTACATTTATTTTCCGGTAGCACTTCATCCAGCATAAATATGTAACGAAACAGCAATTTCAAAGTCCCTTTACCCTTCGCGTTATTTCCTCAACCATTTTCTCCCTTGGGACTTCCGCCTCCTCTCTTGTTTCTATACTACGGATTTTTACAATCCCCTTTTCAATCTCGGATTCGCCTATTACAATAGCAAGAGGTATCCCGCTGGTTTCGCAATACTGCAGCTGAACGAGCAATTTTGGGTTAGCCTTGTAGATGATCTCAGCCTTGAATAAAAGAAAGAGATTAGAGCAAAGGTTAAAGACGGAGAGAGAGACAATAATGTAATATATAACGGAATTTTACAAAAGAAAATTGTAATATCATAACAGACCTACCACGTGAAAATCTATACAGATTTCTTTGTTGCAGGACTAAATAATCTAATCACTTTGCCTAGTTATATTTTAAACAAAAAAGAAAAGGGAAAAAATAAATGCAGTACTATACATAAACAACTATATAAATACATTTTTTTTTCAATATTATATATAAACAGAAGACAATTAAACCTCGTGGCAATCCATCTGGCCAATACGCTGCACAATCGTCGCACAATACGCTGCTTAACCGGTTTGCATGCGAAAGTTTGCTTGCTTTGATGACAGAGGTCAAACTCGGCAGCGCCAAGAATGTGTTTACATGCGCCCTCGACTTACGTGACTAAACAGTGAGGACGAAACCACTTGGAGCACCATGTACAACTGAAGACGCCGGAATAAAATTTTGTGTTGCACTCGGGGCAAAAAAAATTGTATTCTATCAATATTTTCAAGAATTCCTGGGATAATCTGTACGCCATAAAAATTTACAACGATCAGTGTTTCAGAAGAACTCCATTGAGGTTAAATTTCAAAACAGAAATAAAAGTTAAACGACACACTTAAAATATTCATAAGGATGGACTTATTACATGCTGACATAAAAATCAGAGACAGTTCATGGCTAATTATGTCAATCATGATTCACTGTGATCCTTGGACGGAAATGAAGAATTCCGGCGTCACCGAATCGCGTCTAGGTGGTGAGCAAAGCGTTTAACCACTTGCGAGCAACCTGAAGGATGTGAATGAATGTGCGGGGTATTCCACTTCTGTGGAAGGGTAAGGTTGCTGGTATCACAATATAAATAGTGGGTTTAAGCACACACATCGTATTTTGAGGCCCTCTTCAACTAAAATGTATGCTATGCTGTCACTCATAGACTACTTAACGCACAGCTTCATAGGATACAAAAAAACGCAGTAACTACCCTGCTCTTGCTCCCAAAATACTCTTATCTGTGTATTTTATCATCGACGATAGGCTCAAGCGCCAATAATCAGATAGCGACCCTGCTTCAATACAGTCTGACGCTATACGAGCCTCGTTTTTGTTGCAATAGCGCTGCCGCATCGCTGCTGCAGCACTTCTTTGCTTTTGCACAATAGGCGTTTTTGGATTCACTTTCTTCTTGGTTGAAGCGGCAGCGCTGCAGCACCTTGCAGGGAAGCACGGACTTGGTCGGTGAGCAAGTCCGTGATTCTTGAGAAGCGCTGCCGTCTTCCTCGGAAGCACTGCAGTGCAAAAACGGATGTAAAAGAATCAGTCAGGAATCGGCCGAGAAGTGGACCTGCAGCATGCAACAAAAACGAGGCTACGATGTCAATACGTGCGAAATCAGCTTTACGTGGGGAAGTTTTCAAATCTAGGATTGCAAAATCAGATAGTCATTAGGAATGAATTGAAAACTAAAGCAATAGTCTCAAATATTTTTCTGGATGCCGAGATACCCGATTAAGCTTCACCTAACAGACTGAGTAAAGTGCGGAAACTCAGGGAGCTTGCACAGTTAAAATCCCCTATTTTATTTTATTATATGTCCCCTATTTTATAAAAAAACCTATTTTATTTTATTATATTTTATTATATGGAACAGCCTTACCGAAGATGCGGTTAATGCTGAATCGATCAATAGTTTTAAGTGCATTGTTGATGAGATTTTTAACTCTGGTCAGTTCGACTACTCAAAATTTCTTGGAGTTATTTAGAGGCGAAAGCCTTTTCTCTTGATTTGTCTTAGAATATGATCCAAGATGTCCTTGCAGTGCTTCAGTGCTTGGGCATACTCAGTGTTGGACTAGGGTGAAACTGACATTTGGTGAAACTGTATCTTCGTGCTCCAGTTTCCTGACTGGGTCTATACAATTTTACAAGCAGCTCATGACTTAGGCTGCGTTCCCCACATTGTTAACAGTCGTTAAATTTACTTCGGGGTGGAGCTAACTGCAGCTTTAACGATCGTTAACTTTTCCCAGTTCTACAATTGTTAACTATTTTGTAACGATGCTCACCGACCATCGTTACAAAATAGTTAACAATCGTTAAGCTCTGGAACGGAAATTGTAGGCGGCCGGAGCTTAAATTTCGGAATGAGAAACGTGGAACGCAAAAAGTTAACAACTGTTAATAATTTGTTAACGATCGTTAAGTTCGGGAACGTAACCTTAATTTCTTTAAAACCTGGCATCCTTATATTTGATTGTTCCTACCAGTGTGCGAACCGGAGTAATAGAATGGGCACAGTCAAGTCGACGAGTTTGAGCAAAGAGAAGGAAACAGCTAAGGTCAAATCCCAGCGTGGTTTTGAATCCGAATAAACCCATCTTTTTTATCGACGATCTAAGCCGCGTTCGATTCACCAACAGTCATCCACCTACGTTATCCTAAAATTGTCTTTAGTCGTTTTCTTCACGTATAATGACGTCATTCTCAACAAAAATGTCATTTTTCGTCGAAGCGAATCCAACGATAACAGACGAACGATTTTCATCATCGCTAGAACTTCGACGGGAATCCTAGAAGGGAAAAAAAACTTCCGTCTGGAATTTCGAATATTACCTGACGGGTTTTTAGAACTACGACTACAAAGCTTTTAAATAAAACAACAAGAGCGCTACAACGTAGTTGATTAAAACGGAATCTAGGGCTGCCCGTCGACAATAATAGATAACTTGTTGAATTGAACGCGGCTCTATTTGCATCTTCTAAATAAAGGAATTTTCGAATTTTTCGAAATTCGAAATTCGAAGCCTGATTCCAGATACAGACTTGGATTCATCCAACTATCTATCGGCGTATTCTCGCCGTTCCCAGAGGACTCCCCGAGGACTCCTCGGGGAATCGAAGGGAACGGTGAGAATAGAGGGAGTCACTCACGCGAACTAGGAAAACAACGAGAACACGGGGTAGGCTTCTGAAATGGATTTTGTTCGAAAAAAAAATATGCAGTTGACGAAATTAGTCTGGATCCATTATATTTTTTTGTTTGTTTGTTCTGATTCTTTTTGATAAGTTTACATTGCACCAACACCAGCAAAACTGATTTTCCTCCGAATCTGAAAGGGAGTCTCTTTTGATGACGGTAATGATAATGGGAGCATTCGCCGTCCGTACAGGGAACTCGCGAGAATACGGAGAGTGAGTCCCCGGGACCTACAAAAACGCGGGGACTTCTCGGGGAACGGCTTGAATACGCCTTATGCCTGGGCAAAAGGCACCGAACTGCCGCCAGGCCCCTAGCAGACGAAAGGATTACCTTCACTTTGGCTTTCCTCAATTCCGTCACGATCTTCATCCTTTCTTCCAGCAAGTTCTTCTGAGCGGAAATAACCAACACGTCCGTTTCTGTGGTTCGTAGTTTCGTTGCTGCCTTGGCATGTTGTGACTCGATGAAGGCAAATAACCGTTCAACGCCAATGCTCACTCCAACGCAGGGCACAGGACGGCCTAAGTAAGTAAGTAAGTAAGTAATTTATTTATGACCCGCCATTTTGAAAAGGCGGAGTAAATGACGAAAATAAAGAAAATAAACAAAACACACATACTCACAGAAAAAGACACTTAATTTTTAATCTTCGGTCAGGAAGCCATTTTCAAATTCTAACACCATAGAATTTTGTAAAGAACCAGAGGTCCGTGATTCTGCGGAAAACTCATAGAGTTAAAACAGGGTAAACGTTAATAAGAAAATGTGCGGCCTTCTGTTTGGAATAATCTGCAGGCTACCATCAGGGAGTCTGTCACTTCATACGGGTTTAAAAAGAAATTGAGAACTGTCCACTTAACCAATCCTAGTTGAAGGGTGGGTGGTCTTTTTCTCTTTTTTTTCTTTCACAGTTGTTTGTGGTGGGGGCTGAAACTGGTAAGGAGTAAATATTAAGGATTTTTGTTGGGTTGTAGTGTTTATGTTTATTTGTTTCTTATTTAAGTAACAGGCTAGGTGGATAATTGTAAGTTGTTGTGTTTAATTATTTATTTATTAGATACAAGTAGTATTAGTAAACTGTAGCGGAAGTCCTTAGGAATTTCTTTTTGCTGCAATAGGATATTGCAGTCGAAGAGTTCAAAGCATATTGCATCGAAGAGTTCAAAGTCTCCCTTGACAGGGAGTGGAGCAAGAAGCCATGGAGACTGGAATGGGATGCCCTGGAGTCCCAGACCAGAGCATAAGTTATCCACGTGGCAATTTCCGAAGAAGCGATGAGCAATGCTACAGGATGGAAAATCCTTCAATTGCTCCAAGCTGCAATTTAAGGTAATTTTTTTTTAAGGTATTAGTCATGTTACTTTATTCTGTTTCCAATGTATTGGTTGAAAATAAGAAACCTACCTACCACGAAGACGGAGAGAAGCAACAATCATATCCTAATTGCATGCATGGACAGTTGCTTTATAGTCGAAATACATGGTAAGAATGGTATCCGGTCCACATGGTATCTCAGTTTGATATGTTGACGAGAAATGCAAATTCGGCATGATTGCTATGAAAGTCATCTTCAAATTAAATTGTACTCCCTCTACTAATAAGAAATTTCAGTCTCATATTTGTTAAGTAGGCCTAAAAAAACGATAAAAACGCGTTCTTCGTTTGTCCGTTACCCACAGATGATCGATTTCATCGAATAAGCTTGCTCTTTCGGAATTGTAGTACCTCGATGTGCTTGTCCCTCTACGACTGAAATATTTACCAACTAAATATATAAGCAAGCCATTGCCGAAAACTAAAACTAAATTGTTATATCTTAAAATTATTTTCTACAGGAGTAACTTTTCCAGGCTTTTTTTTTTTTTGCTTAGGCTTAGCATCCTTAAACATGGAAATGCAGGCCTTTGTTGAAATTCAAATTCTCCGCGTATGGGTGAATTATGGGTTGTGCAAGCAGCGCACACTGTGAACGTTATTACTAGAGTCTCGGGAGGAGATGGGCGAGTCGAATCCGAATTCTGATTCGGATTCGTCTTTTTTGCCGGATTCGAATCTCCTGCTTGTCAGGCTGGATCCGGACTTAAATTATAAACCCTCAATCTTATGAATGCGCTCAAATTTCTAGTCTACATCCTTACAGTTTACGTTTTCCCGTTTTTTACACAGTGGGCTTATGTAATCCGATTTGTTTTGGTCTTCACCATCCTCAGTATCTATCACGTTTTCCGATTATTTTACATACCACTGATGTTTGTCACCTCTGATTTTTAAACTACAACCTATACACATGATTTTATTTTTGTTAAGGTCGGATTCGATTCCTGATACGAATCCTCAGCACGAAATGGTGGATTCGGATTCGTACCTAGCCCTGGATTCGGATTCGAATTCTTTCATGATCGGATTCGTCCATCTCTGTCCTCGGTTACAAATACAAAATCCCTGAAATGATTCAAAATTATTTCAGTGAATTCAAATATCAGATGTAAAAAGAACCTACGCTTTTCAGTTAAACTTTAAGCAGCTTCACAAACTCACGGTTATAGGCCACCTTTTATTACTACAATGGGTACGTTTGTGCAGATACCATGGCATTGATACCACGGTCTAAAGTCGTTTTCGCAGTTAATGCCACGGTAAAACAGTTACCGTGGTATCTGGCCAGTTAAAGTGGTAACTGGTATTCAGACACCACGGTCCCAACCGTGGTAACTGATCCAAGTATCTTTAAAATTCATCTCACTTTCATCATCACCGACACAGGAGCCTGATTTTTTGTCAAATTGGTAGGAAAGAAGTTTGGCACTTCTGATGTGAGTGGAGAACAGAAGTTGTGGGAAACAGAAGTTCATTCTTCCAACTTGAGCGGCTTTGAGCCTGAAGAGGACCCTTGCCAAGAAGGGCCGAAATATAGCTCAAATAAAATTCAGCTGACGTATCCGTTTTTGTACTATCAAATAGGATTCGCAGTCAGCTTGGGCTGAAGGAATATTGATACTAGTATTTCTTCTGGGATGACTTCTAAAATCACAAATTCAGCAATTGTCGTTGCTGCAAAGCAACCGTAGAATAAGATACCACGGTAACTGCTAAAACTGACAAAATGCAATTCCAGTTTCCGTGGTATCTGATATCATGGTATCTGCAAAAAACGCAACTAATGTTACCCGACTCAGTAGGCAGAGGGTCCTCCAAGTTCGTGTCGAGCCTTAAAAAGACTTGCATGGATTTTTGATAATTACTTCTGGGGGAGGGGGGGGGGGCTACTGGGGAAAAATTTTGCGGCAGACCTAAGTATCTGTAAACCAAAATGTCCAGCTACATACCTTTCGGGTCGAACATTCCAACGAGGTTGTCATATCGCCCACCTCCTGCCACGCTACCAACTCCGACATGCTCACCATCCTCCTCCACCGTCCCTACAAGGAATGAAATCACATAAGTTACATATCCAGATTATATAAGGAACGGATATGCCGCGGCTAGACTAGAGATGGGGGTGAATGAGATACTTATCTCATGTTAGTCTCTGAAAGAGCAAAGCGAATGCGCTGCGGGCAGTTTCCTCCGATCTCTCTGATATATTCTTGATTCAATGAGCACAAGCCACATACCACAACGATGCACAACTGCACAAGGCACTTCGCTAACACTCTTTCTTAGCGAAACACCGTGAGCTGGCTTCAGCTCAAGAGGACAGTAGGATTGTACGAAGCAAGACAGTGCGACAGTAAGATAATAAGCTATGTTAATAAGGATTAGTGTCCACGTATCATGAGTTCAACCGAGAATTCGTCAAGTAGACTCACAAACCTTAGTAGGGGTGTGTGAGTTTGAACATTTACTTAACTTAGGGAAATTCTTTGCTAAACAAAACAACAAAAACACAATAGGTGCACTCAGAAGCTTACTGACCATAATTTTAATCATAAGAATTGAGCACACAGTGACTTAATATTTTATCTATCATCTGGCCCTGCACTAGAGATGACACTCTTTTCTCTTGCAAGCTCCTTGTTTCCCGCTCGACGACGGATAGCTACAATATAAGTGTGGTATTCTGCGCACTTTACTTTGAGCGATAGGACAAATGGAAAACACAATAAACTGGACTTTCATACAAAAACAAAAGTGTGACAATACTCTGCACACTTTACTTTGACGGATAGGAGAAACGGAAAACAGACCAAAGTGGACTTTCATAAAAAAAAAAAAGTGTGATAATATATATAGGACGATAGGACAAATCGAAAACACAGCAAAGTGGACTTTCATAAAAAAAAAAAAAGTGTGATAATATTCTACACACTTTACTTTAACAGATAGGACAAGGAAAACGCACTTCATTTATCTAACCCATAAAATGCGTCCTTTAGCACCATACCAGTCGGTAAAGCAAATGACCGAGACTGGGCAGCGATGGAGTGGAAACTACACTGGGAGGCCAGTGGATCTACTCAACGGAACTAGACAACGCACTTCCACGTCTATCACTCAACCGGCGAATCTATAGGATGTTCACCCAACCTTATTCGCCGGCCAGTGCGATTTAAGGTAATTTAAGGTAGATAAGCGTGACACAAATAAAGGACATTCAAGGGCGAAATTCAGGGCGAATCTATCTTCTTACACCACAGTTAAGAGGCCCTTTGCAGTAACTCCACTACCACCCCCCATCCCGATCCAAAATACCAGAGAAAACCGCACCACATTGGGTAGGCTAGGCAGTCTCGTTAGATTGTTTGCACCAACATACACCACAAAAAATTAACGAAGAAACCAACGAAAATGGGGTTTGCATAGGCTAACGAATATACTGAAATAAAAGGCGAATATTTTGGGGGCAACCGCCTCCCTTCTTCAGCAAAGATAGAAAATTTAGAGGAAAAATGCCGAAACGAGGATGAAGATTAACAACCAGGAAAACCAGAGCAAAGTGGAAAACCAACAAGAAACCAAAAATTAAAACCAAAACTAGAAAATCCAAAGCCTAAAATAACAAGACCAAAGATTTCGATGGGATCCCCAAACTTCAATATCTGACCCAGACAACCCGGTCTTGTCTTAGCCAGATTCAGTCTTCGCCAGACTCGTTGAACATTTTCACTATTAAAATTCAGAAACAGGTTAAGGCCAAATAGCTAATCATCTGAAAAAAACAAGTTCAGATATGGATTCAGCATGTGTGTTTACCCCTATAAGTTCATATCTGTTTTGACGAAAACTTCCTGCCACTTCTGCCAATTTCCCGGTTTCGGCCGAATTCCGGAAATACCTGTCCGGCGAAAAAAGAAAGCTCAAAAACGAACTTCTTTATCTTCTTTCCCCAATAATGAACATCTAATCAATTTCAAATAAAAATTTAACTTATAACAAATTTTCTGACCCCAGTCAGATTCCGGTCGAACTGTAAGTCCGGGTATAAAATGATTTGTCACACACGGATTCAGCATCCCTTCTTACCTCTAAATCGGATATCTAATCAACTACTAATAAAACTTCAACTTTTAACAATTTCCCGGTTTGGATTCCGGGCGAACTACATGTCCGAGTAGAAATTTGTTTTCACGTAAATGTTCAGCATGTCTTCTTGCCCTAAATCAAACATCTAATCTACTCCAAATAAAACTTTTAATTTTAACAAACTTTCCGGTTTGGGCCGGATTCCGGGCGAACTACTTGTCCGTCAAGAAAATGGTTTTCACCATCGTGTTCAGCATGTCTTCCTGCCCCTAAATCGAATATCTAATCAACTTCAAATAAAACTTTTACTTTCAACAAACTTTCCGGTTTCGCCCGGATTACGGGGGAACAACTTGTCCGATGCCGATGACAAAATAGTTTTCACCATCATGATCACCATGTCTTCTTACCCCATAATAGACTATCACATTAGTTGTTTCAAATATTTTGTTTGGCCCTTAATTTGACCCCCCCCCCCCCCTCCCGCTACAAAGCCCATCTACGAACTTGACTTGTCCGACGACCCAACAAGCCCTCACACCAAATTTCATCAAAATATCTCATTCCCTTCGAGAGTTATCGTGCTTACAGACGGAAAACATTTGCGATGTCATAGGTATCCCTCCACTTACGTTTTGGGATCCCAAAAACAGCGAGTTACTCACCAATACCTGCGAATAACAATTATGACTGTAGTCGCTCGGTAATCGCAAGTGACTCACTGGAGCAAAGGAGGAGGACTGGAGTATAATAGAGGACTCAGAAGCTTCGCACTGCGCTCCTTTACTAAGTCACGGTATTTCCCACGGACCGTTTAGGGGTATTTGGCACTGAACGGCAGCTTAATCTCCTTTACTTGAGGCTCATTTTGTCTAGTTCACTGTCAGCAACAAGTACATTTTCTATCTATCCAGAGTACAGTGAATCAGTAAACCTACTAGGCGGGAAAAGATCGCTGTGCACTCATGCCGTGAAACCCCCCTATGGACGAACTAGGTAACCGCAAAATCCGTATATTCCAATGATGCATAAAACGGATATATAAAATGCAGGATTACAGGTTTGTTTCCTTCCCCGAAGCTGACCCTGAAGATTGACAGCCTGACGAGGACCCTTGACAAGAAGGGCCGAAATATCGCTGTCAAAGCATCGTCGCTGACATACCCGTTTTACGCATTATTTGAATATATGTTTCAAAGTCAGCTTGGGGTCAAGGAATTTTTACCTACGCAAAATCCGTGCTAGCTCCGACACAAGAGCCTCGTTTTTGTTGCAATCGCGCTGCCGCATCGCTGCTGCACCACTTCTTTGCTTTTGCCCAATATGCGTTTTTGGATTCACTTACTTCTTGGTTGAAGCGGCAGCGCTGCAGCATCTTGCAGGGAAGCACGGACTTGGTCGGGTAGCAAGTCCGTGATTCTCGAGAAGCGCTGCCGTCTTCCTCGGAAGCGCTGCAGTGCAAAAACGGATGTAGAAAGAATCAATCCGGAATCGGCCGAGAAGTGGACCTGCAGCATGCAACAAAAACGAGGCTAAGGTTGCCATTTATACGCCTGCATCAGTCACATCGGGTTCCAAATCTAGCGGGGTTTTCTATTTCAACGCTCTGAGCTGACGAGGCCCCTATAGGCTAAGAACCAAATTTTTCCAAACCAAAACTCCAAAGACAATGGGTAGACCATTAAAGGTACGCAAAACCCTCCCTGCGGCTTCTAGGGTATCAGAAAATTCCACGACCCTTAAGAGGTCACTTACCTTTTAAGACAGCCTCATAAATCACACCGGTGTAGTAGTCTAAGCCTCTTGCAAGGCTGAGGTCAAATAGGACGTTCTTCGATACGTCAAGGCAATCACAGTAGTGGAGAAGGGTCCTCATTTCCTCCAACCCTTGCTTGGCGCTCTGAAAAAGCAGTATGATCAATGAGTTATCTCACAAGTGCGCTCCCTGCTTCCCCCGATAATCAGAGACCGTGAAGTCGTTCGATAGGCAGCAGCTATAACTGGCTGTCGCCTCGGCTTGAAACACACTGAATAACTTTCTATTAGCTTCCAGAATAGTGAGTCGACAACGCAGCAGCATGAGCCAGGTATCCTCTATATACGGTTGCGGGACAAAACTCTCACGTAGCCGTGCGTCCTGGCAGAAAAATATCTCCCAACAAGACCTACGAGCTGATATGGCACTTGTTAGGAGCAGGTGGTACACGAAATAGTAGATGAGAACGTCACAAAGTCCCCCTTTCAACACCCTAGGCTCGGACCTAGAAATAGGATATCTAGATTCGCTCGAGACTGAGCATTTCCGACGTCGCCTCTGATTATCTAGAGCAAATGACGTTTCTACCTTCGGTGTTTAGATCCAGAAGTTTGATCCCTAAACATGCAACACGATTTCCGGTAACCCCCCCCCCCCCCGCTCCAACTGTATCAACCGAAACGAATCTGGTTCGGACACATAAATGGATTATCTAAAGCATCGCTCTCACTACCTATCAAGTTCCATTCGAATCCGATTTTTTTTTTTTTGAACTTCCGGTACCTCCCACCGTGCTCGGATCCGGTCCGGATCCTAAAATACGTCGTCTAGAGCATTTGATTTCTGTACTTTCCAATTTCCATTCCAATCGCTCCACTTGTTTGGTCCCTATTCGAGCCACACAATTTGCGCTCCCCCTCCAACTCCCCCCACCGTGGTCGAATACGACTCGGACACACAAACTTCGCATCTCTGACATCTCCTCTTCCCGTCCATCAAATTTGGCTCAAATCGGAGCATATCTGCAGACTTACTGTACCCGCTTCATCCTCGTTGGTTTACCACACAACAACAAAAAAAGCACAGCAGCCATTACATCTGACGGGTTATCCACACTTAAGCTACTGTCAGCCAAGTTAAAAAATCATCAAAAATACGGCGTCCAAACGTAAAGATTTTGCAACTTTGCAAAATGTGCGAAGTGCCTAAGAAAAGACTTACGGCATGGAACGAAAACTCAAAATAATTTCGTTCAAACAAAAAATTATTAAGTTTATTGTTTACTGCTTCTGTTGCCCGGACACCAAATAACAAATCTAGGCCATATAAACTCAGTACTGTCCACCTTGCATCCCATTCGGCCAGTTCGTTTGGTCACTAATATGTCTGCCAAGTTTCATCGTCCTTAGCACATCTGGAAGTATCCTAAATCGCGAGCCGCATGTACTCGCGTGTCAGCAGGAGCGCCAAATTGAAACAAAGCAACATACCTTAGACTTGATCAGCTCCTCATTTTCTAATAGCTTGTCGACTAGATCCTTTCCTCCATTGAGTTTCACAAATTCCCCTATTTTATCTGCTACCTCACCGGAAATGCCTTTCTGTTCAACAATTTCGTGTCGCACTTCTTCCCAGGGGCTCTGGAATAAGAAATTGAACAAATAGCATACAAGACAAACATCCCGAAAGCTAAATAGATAGATAGATATTTATTCCAAAAATCCAACTGGCCATAGCAATCACACAAATATCATGTATAAGAAAATAGGAAACTAAACGAAAATCCTAAATATAACCTAATACCACTAACATAAGATCCTCTCGATGCTTCGCTGCCAACCGAACCGATGCCGCCAAATTTCTTGTTGCTGCAAAGAACTTGCCTCCATTCAAATTTGTTAACCCTTCTTTCCCTAAAACACTCCTCCAAAACATTTCCTCCCCTAGTCCCCCCCCCCCCATTCACCATATTCACACAAAAAATGTTAAAGAATCTCATCAACTTCATGGCACAAAGGGTAGAAGTAAGGGCCATCACGTACCCTATTCTTCCCTAGATGTTTCCTTTTTTCCCCCAGTGGAAGTGCGGCCCCCAAACTAGAGCTCTAAGCTTTTCCCGCCTAATCCCGCACTGAAATATGGTTCCTCCACCTATCCCTCCTTAGCTTCTGCATAAACTTTCAGAACATCCCCAAAGCAATAGGACTTGTTACTGAAATGCGGGCACAGACTTGAGGAACTAAGGGCCTTAAAAGCCTCGATGGATTCTGCTCTTCCTGTGCTTTAATTTATAATATAGTTGAATTCGTAATTGGAGAGCCTTACTTCAAGTAGTAAAAGAGGTACTATATCCTATTTGATACTGCAAAACGGATACGCCAGCTGAATTTTATTCTATACTTTGGCCCTTCTTGGCAAGGGTCCTCTTCAGGCTTAAAGCCGCTCGAGTTGGAAAAACGAACTTGTGGAAAATATGTTTTTCCAACTTGAGCGGCTTTGAGCCTGAAGAGGAACCTTGCCAAGAAGGGCCGAAATACAGCTCTAATAAATTTCAGCTGACTTATCCGTTTTGCACTATCAAATATGATTCGTAGTCAGCTTGTGCTGAAGGAATATTTACATAGGTACTATATCGTGCAATTAGTCAGTAATGTACGGTATATTTAAAGTTTATATTTTGGCCATCCATTTTCTTCGTTCTTCTTTCGTTTTTGTTTCCTTCTTTACTCAATTACTCCGTCTTTCTGTACAGTTGTTCATCACAACGAAAAACAAATCAATGATACTAAAATACCCCTTTCCCCCCTACGTTTTTGTCAACATTCAAGAGAATTTTCATATAGGCTACTTACTTTATCCAACTTATCCACTGAGGAACAAACTGTTCTGAATTTGTCGGCAGGAACGCCACACACTTCGAAAATGCCGTCAAGAATAAGTCTGTGATTCAATTTGACAGTGAAATCGTCGAAGCCGAGGGCCGACAGGATTTCAACTACTATAGCCACGCACTCGGAGTCAGGAATCATGGTATCGTACTGACCAGCAATGTCGAAGTCCTGAAAAAAATACGATTATAACACATTATAGCCTAAAGCCGCTATCACACTGACGCGTTGAGGCTTTCACACTGACCTACGCAACCTCTACGTCACGCTTGCGGTGACGCAACGCAGACAAATAAAACGCAAGAATATTAGCCAGAGCGAAATAACTCAAGAGAGTAATGCGCGAACTTTGAAAAAGTGACACACAGTCAAATCGCAGCGACACTAGCTCCGCTAGAGGACAAGAACATCCCTGCTGAAACTCAACCAGTCGTTAACGAGCGCTGGCTCTGATCTGATACTCCATGTTTGCACCACATCTTAGCCTTGCTAGAATCTTCCACGTCCGCCACTGCACACACGAACAGTCTGCTGAAGCGAGCTGGGTCGGCGCTACGACGGAGGCCCATTTTTGATGCATGGGAAGGATAGGTCTTCGCATTACTCTCTACAGGTATTTTGCTCTGCTATTAGCCTAAGTCATATGGTTATGAACCGAGCGTTACAGAAAGAGCTTTGTGCCAGCGTTTGTCGAAGTTTGGAACACGGGACAAAAGTATCCCCCAGAACGTTTTACTGTTTAATGTTTTACTTTGACTGGTTATGACCATTGACTATTACTTTCTTATGTATGACTATTGTCTCATTATGTGTAATCACCTTATTATGGTGTTACGTAGTGATCATGTACCTGACAAAAGCGGCAAGTTCGGCAATCCAATGCTGTGAAAGCTCGTTGGACAATAAAGTATCGTATCTTACTAATGAAACTAGTGTAAGACAGTTCACTGGTCGACATGGAAAAACGAACCGGACCTGGAATTGGTCAATGCGAATAATTTCCATCAAGCGGAGGCAGATTTGCCTGCGAGAAGGCGGGTTCTCAGCGTCTTAGCGAGAGCTGCATTCTATGCATACAGGGAGACTGGGGTGAGTCAAGACCTTTTCTTTACTCCTAAAAGTGTTTTTCACCGTCGTGTTCAACATGTCTCCTTACTTCTTAATCGACTATCTTATTAGCTGTTTAAAAATATTCTGTTAGCCCCTTTATCTGAACCCCCACCCCTAAATGTAGGGCTATAGAGCCCATCTACGAACTCGACCTTTCCCTTGACCCAAAGAATCTAAGAATCTTCACACCAAGTTTCATCAAAATATCTGATTCCCTTCGAGAGTTATCGGGCTTACAGACGGACAAGTTTTGTGATGTCATCGGTATCCCTCCACTTACGTTTTGGGATCCCAAAAACTTCACCATTAAAGGACCTGTCTTACCTATAATACTAACGCAACCTACTTCTATAATCACTCCATATATTTCTGAACCCGGTGACCACAGTTTCGTACGGTACATTCCAACCCCTCTAACAAAACCAAGCTGATTTTCTCACTTGCCCCGTGTTTTGCTACCTTCGATGTGTATCACGCTGTCGACGGATATCAGCGACAAGTTTTTCCATCAGAAAAAACGGTTATGTAAATTGTTTCCCTGTCTTCGCTACAAGTCAACGGCAAAATCGTCGGTTATTTGTAGAAAGCGCAGCGTAGTTTTAAAGTATTCGAATGTTTTAAAATACTGTAAGTTGAAAAGTAAATAGTGCGAGGGGTCCTTTAAATCACGATTCGACAAGGACGTGTATGAGCAGGGTTTTGGCAACTGAGTTCTGCTTAATCTACCGATGCCAACGACCATCTGCGACCATCGCCTGACTATGTCGTCTTCTGTCGTTACCGACAAACAGTGTCTACCCAAGCGTCTATCCAGCCCAATTGGGAAGACATATGGGCAGCAGCCCACACGAAAGACGACTGGCGACTCTTTTTCGATGCCTTAAGAGCCTCTGGATCAGTGTTGCCACCAGATTAAAATTAAAGCCGCTTTCGATTTGAGTCTTGCTTGTCTCGGTCTTGTCTTCTTGTTACTGCTTTGTCACGGTTTAAACCCGTTTTATTAGCCTTGTCAGGTGAATGACTCAAAGGACAAGCATCACAAATAGAACGCAGTCGAGAAATCAACCCGAGACAGGACCGAAACTTGCTCCGAGAAGATCGCCTCGTTTTTGTTGAATGCTGCAGGTCCACTTCTCGGCCGATTCCGGGCTGATTCTCTCTACATCCGTTTTTTGCACTGCAGTGCTTCCGAGGAAGACGGCAGCGCTTCTCGAGAATCACGGACTTGCTCACCGACCAAGTCCGTGCTTCCCTGCAAGGTGCTGCAGCGCTGCCGCTTCAACCAAGAAGAAAGTGAATCCAAAAACACATATTGTGCAAAAGCAAAGAAGTGGTGCAGCAGCGATGCGGGAGCGCTATTGCAACAAAAACGAGGCTCATGTCATCATTCACGGCGTCCTGTCTGGCAGGGCACTGACACGTGTCAGCTGACAGGACAAATAAAACGACATTAAGCGGACAAGGCAGTTAAATAAAACGGCATTTGGATGACAAGACTAAAACAGGACCGAGACAAAGGTAAACTGAGAAGAATCTGACAGAGAGTGAGAAGCGAGAATAGAGACATAATAAATTTCCCCAGAATTTATGAAAGATGACACAGCTTCTGGATTGGACTATTTTTTTTGCTAGAAATTGTGATTTTTAACTAGATGAAAGTGAAATTTACTAGATTAAAATTTTACTGCCGGTGGCAACACTGCTCTGGATGTGCACAGCTGCAGCAGGAACTAAGGACTAAGGTAAGCAACGAACAAAATGAATGGGCATTCTTCATGGTCTAAACTAATTTGCATCATAATTCCATACAAGAGTGACGTCATACCCATTTGATCTATTTTACCTCAGAAAATGAAATTTTGTAGCTTATTCGGTGAATATATATTTTAAAATATATACAGAGAGCCGGGCGGCTAGCCAGGAGCCGGTCGCGTTTACATTTGGGAAACGATCTAGGGACAATCAAACCTTATCTTGGGTCCTCAATCACTCGACGTCACTATATTCGTCACGACTGTATGGAATTCCAATACAATTTAGTCGACACCATCTGGAGTTGCAGAAGGAACTAAGGACTACGGTAAGCGACGAACAATATAGCCGAGGCAAAGGAACGGTGCTTCTTCATACTTACACACTGAAAAAATTCCCTAAACCTTCCTCTGGTCATTGCAGGATTGTCTCTCCTGTAGACCTTGGAAATCTGGTATCTCTTGAAGTTCGTAATCTTGTTCATGGCTAGGAACCTAGCGAAAGGTACTGTCAGATCATATCTGAGACTGAGGATTTCTCCACCCTGATCTTGGAGATCATAGATTAATTTGGAGTCATCACCGTATTTTCCTGTCAGCACTTCCTGAAACAGAAACGCTATGCTTAAAGTTGGGCACCTTATCTTTTACATCTGATATCTGAATACACTGAAATATTCTGAATCATCTAAGGCGTTTTTCCGTGCTCCCACAAACAGTTTGTAGGTCAATTGTGGGTCGAAAAGAATATTTCCGCGGTCTTTTGTGCGGTGCATAAGTGTATCCGCGACCAACAAGATTTTTGTGGCTCGCTTTATGGCTCGAATTCGACAAAGAACTGCCGAGGTGATTGTCGATTTTGTGGCTCAATTTGGCGGGAAATTCAAATTTAGCGTCAAAATGAAATCAAACAATAAAAATTAAAAGCTTTCTCAAGGATGGAGACATAAAACTGAGGATCCTTTTTCCACGGAATGGTAAAGAAGAAAGCCTGGAGTTCTATTTATTTATTATCTATTTATACGTTTCCGCGAGTTTCAACTTGTGGCACGACTGTGTGGCACGCAATCGTCTTTGCGACAAACACTCAGAAGCGTGTGAACTGTGTTTCGGAAAAACGCCTTTCAGGGATTTCGTATGTGGCTGTAGTAATAACATTCAAGAGTGTGTGCTGCTTGCAGAAATCACAAGATCTATTAAGTAAAAGTACAAAGATTGCTCGACGGGTACGATAACTGGTTTGGTAGTACGCTTTGTAGCCTAACCTATCTGGAAAACAAAATTTTAATCTTTGTTTGGTTGTTATCAAATTGTTGGAAGGTGGGTGAATCGTTCTTTGACGAGAAGACGAACATTCAGAATTTTGATTACAGTTAGAACAGTTCTTTGAAAAATAAAAGACTGATTGGTTGGTCGATTGAAATGCCAGCTATTTAATGGCCCATTAATGGACCGTTAGAATTCAGACGATTTTTGTTAATTAGTCAGGCTTTTTCAAATACAATGGCTCAGTACTCAAGCGATTGTAAACAAGAACTTTACAGCACATTTGAGTACCGTAACAAACAGGGGCGTGACGACTGGGGGGGGGGGGGGGTCGTTTTTCAGTCGTTTTTTCTGCAGAAAAAGTCGGTAAAAATTACCAGCCAGTCGCTAAATGCCTCGTCCCCTCCCCCCAAACATTTTGGCTAGTAACGCTTCTGGTAACAACTACAATATACCTTCAAATCTTACCTTCAATTCAAAAACTGGGGTGTCAATCGATGCACCTCCATAGCGCTTGAATACTTCAACTATTTTGCTGAACAATGTCTCACGAACTGTCATCTGCTGGGGAGTAAAGTCTCTGGTTCCTTTTGCCGTTTTCAAAACAAACTTCTCTTCCTTCTTTCCTCGTTTCTGAGGGCCGTTCTCACTAGCGTTTCCATTTTTGGCAGGCTTGTCTACTTTTTTGGCTTGGTCTTTTGCTTTCTTCTCGTGTTCAACAGGAATCACAGGCTCTGCAGTTGACTGTAAAACGAATAGTAGATAATGAAGAACTCGTGGCATCATTAATAATAATAATAATAATTTATCTGTAACCCACTGCAAAAAAACAATGTGAAGATAGTGGAGTAAAAGAGAGAAAGAAAACAAATAAATAACAGAAGAAACACTAGTACAACAAAATAGACACAAACGTCAACAGAAAAAACGGATGAGCCCGTGATATGGAGTAAGCCGTTGATATGCTTGTCCAAATAAGTTATCATGAAGCTCCTGGAGTTTTGCTGCTATATCGGAAGCTTTGTATTTTTGGATTATTCTCCGATTTCGATACGATATAGGCAAATAAAGCAGGTTTAGCATTTTTCAGGCAAATAAAGCATTTTTTTTCTTTTTCAAGTGCCTTTTTGGCAACCTTCATGGGAAACGCGAGAGCCTACACAGATACCCCATTTTTTGGTGAACAATATGGAGGGCTCTCATTCACTCTGAAAGTTTCCTCAGCCTTTCAGCAACTTAGTGCGGTATATTGTTCAGAGGGTGAAATCCACTCACACATTCCTGCAACTGCTAGTGTTGCTGGCTAAGGAACGAACAAAAATAGTATCATTAAGGACGCCGTTCGTATAAGTGCGTAAAGTCGTCCGCAAAGTTCGTAAAGTTGCTCCGCTAACCCGCGTAAAGTACTTTACGGAAGCAGGCAAGAAGTTGAACTTTAGTTAGCTTTTTTCGTAAAGTTCGGAAGGTTAGGAGAAGAGATCGAAAATGAGATATGGAAATAAATTTGAGAATGGGGAATAGGAGACTGAATAATGATGGAAAAATGATCTGAATGATTCTTGTGGTTTACATGATAACAGTAATTATAAGGTCGAATAACTTGAAACATTTTTTGCAAGGATAATTATACACAATTTTATTTTTTGAATTATGTTTTTATTGGTTTTTGTCAGGTGAACTGGGAAGAAAAAACTTGTTATTGAATTAAGTTGTTTTGAGCCGATTTATTATTTATATTATTTTTAGTATTGGATTATTCTAATTTATTTGTTGGAGGTTCCTTTCCTGTATCTGGATATTAACCATGGACTATTATGGCTTTTAGTGTAAATACATATTCGATAATAATAAGTTCTAATAAGCAGATTTTTTCTTTCTAGTACAAATTGCCACAAAAAGTTCTCGTAATGTTATCTAGGTCAGATCCCTGTCTGAGCGGCGACAAACTTTAAGGAACATACTTTGCGAAAAACTTTGCGTCTGAGTCACCCTTTAGGCTACTCTTTCCTAGTTGAAATGGGGGACCTCTGGGACCTCAGGCAGACCAGAGGCCTGCATTTCCAGGGCTAAAGAAGCGACATCGAGAAGTTACGCCTCTAGGAAAATGATTTTAGGATGTGTGTTGCAATGAAACTGATATTTTTATTTTATTTTTCGGCGATGGCTTACGTTTCTAGTTGGTAAATATTTAAAGAGTAGAGGGACAAGCACATACAGGTACCAAAAATCCGAAAGAAATAAGTTCATTCTACGAAATCGATTTTCCCTGGATAACAGACAAACAAAGTAGCCCATTTTTATCGAGCTTTCAGGAATAACTTAGTGGATAAGGGGACCGACTAAAAAGAGGCACGCCACGACACAACATAGTTTAGGAGGCAAGAATACCCTTCTCACCCCCTGGAGGCATGCAACCCCGTTTGAGCACGGGTATCAAAAAAGGGGCTTAGTCTACCAGGTTGTCAAAACCGGCTTGAGCTAAGGCTGGCTGAAAGAACACTTAGGCATTGTTCAAAGTAACATACAAAGAGGAATTCACAAGAAAATAAATAAGCCTTTGTCTCTTTGAATGTTAGTTGACTTTGAAGTGCTGGAACAGTGGCAACGCCTAGCAACCTAGTGGCAACTACCCGAAAAAGGATAGAGTAAACCCACTAGGAAAGAAGTGGCCTTCACAAAACTCTATGGAAATGCTCTAAAATTTTGAAAACTGGAAAATGAGGTTGGATAGAAAGTAACATCAGGTATCTTTTGATCTAGGACAGGAAGACAACCCTATTTAGGTATGTAGCCAGTCTCAATTTAACCAAATTTCAAAGGGTACCATGCCCATGCCCATAAATTGAGGATTTGCGTATGACTGCCGTGCTGTTTTTGTGACGTCATGAAAGAAATAAGGAAACTCTATTAAATTAATGTTGCAGAATATATATTTGTATCTATAAATACAGACCTGAGCAGCCAGCAAGGTGCCAGGCACATTTACACTTATAAACCATTCTAGGGACAATCAATTCTGTTAGTTTTTGTGCGACATCACAAGCCGTAGATAATCAGCTGAAGCTTAGTCAACACCTTAGAATGAGGTTATCGTGTTTGAAAAGAAAAATATGTTAACTAGAAATATTGAGGCAATATTTATTAATCCAATATGTAAACCATTCAATAAGCTTCAATCTAGTATGTTTGTCATATTTGTTGGTTCTGTTTTAAGCCAGATAGATTATTCCGACGGAAAGACTTCTCTTGATAGGTAGCCAGAAAAGCCTTACCAGCAGTAGCACAGATCTGCCAATTTTTTTGCAATGAAAAATGAATTGCTGGGAATTTATCATATTTGTTTTTCTTTTTTTTTTGGTCTCAAACAGCTGATAAGAATATTTCAAATACACCACTTCAGGAAAAAATCATTGATCTAATAAGGCCTGCAGTAATATGTGCTTATTGTATCATTAAATAATTGCATGTAATCTCAGTCATCAGGTATAAAAAAAAGTACCTGAACTTTTCTAGAAGAATTCATTGAGACCTAGTACTGGTAAATAGCTGGTTCTTAGAACTTGAGTATCATATTCCCAGTTCCTCTTATAATACATAGTCATCTGCTCCCAATAAACAAGAGCTACGAGCTCATATGGCACTTGTACAAGTAGGCTGTACAAGAAAGTAGATGAGAACGTCACAAAATACACCCGCCATCCAAAAATGCGGTTCGGAATAGAAATAGAATATTTAGTTTCACTCATTTCTGAGCATTTCCGGCATCGTCTCGATTGTCTGTAGCAAATGCACATGACTGTTCAAACTTTCATCCCAATAAATCCATTTGTTTGATCCCTAGACGTGCTACACGATTTCCGGTACTCACTCTATCTCCACTTACCGTGGCCGAATCTGGTTCGGAATAAAAAAAATCGACCACCAAAAGCATCTTTTTTATACCATCTATCAAGTTTCACTCGAATCTGAGCATTTTTGAAAAGTTCCGGTACCCCCCCCCCCCCTCCCACCAACACCAACGTTGTCGGAGCCGGTTCGGGCCCAATCTCTTAATTCCCTGTTCCTGTCCATCAAGTTTTACTGAAATTGGAGCATAGCCTATCTGCAAGTTTCCAGTACCCCCCCCCCCCCTACCTTAGCCGAATCCGGCCCGGACGCTAAATAACAAATCTAGGCCGCATAAACTCGGCACTGTCGAATTTGCATCTCATTCGGTCCATCCGTTTGGTTTTTGTGCATGTCAAAAGCCCCCCCCCCCCCCAATTCCCCTAATCGTGGTCGCATATGGTTCGAACGCATGTTTTACATGTCGAGGCCATCTATTCGTATCACCCATGAAGTTTCACTCGAATCAGACCACTCGTGCGCAATTTATAGAAGTCAATTCCCATATTTCTCTTCTCTTGCTCCCCAAAAAATGCTCGGATCTAGGAACGGAAGTTTCCGGGGGTATGTTGTGTCAGGTTCTTAAGTCAAGATAATTTGGGTTGCTAATATGCCTGCAAAGTTTCGTCGTCGTTTTACATCTGGAACTATCCTAACTCACGACTACCGGAATTCCAGGAAACCCCCTCCAACTCCCCCCACAGTGCCCCAAAACCATCTGGCTCCTTCAATTTCATCTAGGCCTAATGCTTGTGCCATCCATTAAGTTTCGTCCCAATCCCTCTGCTTTTAGAGTTTCTTGAGTTTTCCACCCCCCCCCCCCCATCCCCACAGGTATCGGACCCGACCCGGACGTGACACTGAACGTCCGAGGCGATAGCTCACCAGACAAGTTTCATTCAAATCCGATCACCCGTTCAAAAGTTATGCACGCCACTAGATTCCGGACTCCCCATCACCCACTCCCCCCACGATGGTCGGGTCGGGGAAACGACTGTTCTCAAGTCAATCTGTTCGGATCCCTGAAATACCTGCCAAGTTTCATCGCCCTAGGACATCAGGTAGTATGCCGAACTCGCGGGATCGCTAGAAATCCGGACCCCCACCCCAACTCCCCACAGTGCCCTGATCCGGTCCGGTTATGTCAATGACGTGTCTAGGAATTGTGCTTGTTTTTCCCACCAAGTTTCATCCCGATCCCTCCACTCTAAGCGTTTCTCAAAATTTCCGGTTCCCTCCTCCAACTCCCCCCAGTGTCATCGGATCCGGCCCGGATTTAAAGTGAGATGTCTGAGACACGAGGTCATCCTAAATATCAGCTTTCATCAAGATCCGATCACCCGTTCGCAAGCTAAAAATACCTCAAATTTTGGCTTCACCCTCCCTCCACTCCCCCCCCCCCCCCAGATGGTCGAATCGGGGAATTGACGATTTCCTATTTAATCTGATCGGGTCCCAGACATGCCTGTCAATTTCCATCGTCCCAGCACATCAGGAAGCACGGAACTCGCGGGATCACTACAAATTCGGACTTCTCTCCCCCCCCAACTCCCCCAAAGTGAGCGGATCCGTTCCGGTTATATCAGTCACGTATCTAGGACTTTTGCTTGTACTTTCCACCAAGTTTCATCCGGATCCCTCCACTCTAAGTGTTTCCAAGATTTCCGGTTTCCCCCTCCAACTCCCCCCAATGTCAGCGGATCCGGTCTGGATTTAAAATGGAGGGTCTGAGACACGAAGTCCTTCCATATATCAAGTTTCATTAAGATCCGATCACCCGTTCGTAAGCTAAAAATATCTCATTTTTCCTATTTTTTCCGAATTCCCCCTCCCTCCACTCCCCTCCAGATGGTCAGATCTGGGAAGCGACCATTTCTAATTTAATCTGATCCAGTTCCTGATATGCCTGCCAAGTTTCATCGTCCTAGCTTATCTGGAAGTGCCCGAACTAGCAAAACCGGGACCGACAGACCGACTGACGGACATAAATTACAATCGGTCATATGACACTTGAGTAAGCTCAAGTGCCATAGAAAAACTAACACCCAGTTTCAATAAAAATTACAAGACAAAGTGGCGGCCGCCATGCATTTGGGCCAACGTCTCTGTGTGATATCATCTTACTTGGACTATTTTTAACACCAAATTATGCAATTTTTGAACACCTTAAAATAGCTGTATTTTTGCATGACTTACAGCACGCCTGTGAGTAGCAGCTGTGCTTATTAGGTGTTTTGTCAAACCTTTCCCTGTAGCCTGTCTGCTTATAAGGCGTTTTTACTCCTCAGTCCTGCCTCAGTCCAACAGCCAAAGAACAAAATCCACAGGCTACTGCCAAAGGCCTTCGTGATGCTGTTGTTCCTTGGCCTTTGCCTGTGGTTCCTTTCAAAAATGGAGGATGCTGAGTATCTAGAAATTCTGGAATACAAAAATGAATTTTTCAAAGTCATTGTAAGTATTGTGAATGACTGCTGTTTGCTTGTCAACTCTCTATATTCTTTGACTTTTTTTTTGTATAGTGGGTCCAGAACTTTTTGTAGCTGTAAGTTGTAGTGTGTCCAGAAGAGGACACTGGGTTAGTTAGCACACCAGTCTAGTACACTAGCCCTTTTTCAGTCACGTTGCTCAAACATATAGCACCATGGCCGAGTGCTGAGCACTGTACCTTAAAATTCATGCATGGTGCATGGATTTCAGCATACAGTGCACACATGAAAAAGCACAATTTCTATCATTACACCAGATGAAACAACAGAAATTGTGCTTTTTCATGTGTGCACTGTATGCTGAAATCCATGCACCATGCATAAATTTCAAGGTACAGTGCTCAAAGGTTTAGCACTCAGGCATGGTGATAGACGTTTGAGCACTGTGACTGAAAAACGGCTAGTGTACTAGACACTAGGAAGTAATCTGTTTAGCTGGGTTTTTTTTCAGAGTTTAAAATTCTACTGTCTGTTTGAGCAGCTTATAAGGTGTTTTAGCTGTTTGAACCCACAGGCCAAGTCTACGGCAAAAAGCGCGCACAAACTCCTTATTAGCACACAGGCCAACTGCTACGGCTACAGTCCACAGGAATGCAAAAATGCAGCTAATGCTCCCATTGTAATTAGTGTTTTTCTAATCAAGAATTGGGAAACTTAGCAGCAAGTTAGTGAGGTTTTATATATTATATTATTTTATATTGTCCAGGCATACCAGTGCTTCCACTTCTCCTGATTTATCAGGCGATCTACATAATTTACCGTCTCCTACTGATTTATTTTTGAGCTCCTGATCTACTGATTTTTGACGATATTTTGCTATTCTACCTAATTTTATCCTGATTTTTCCGAGCGGCTACATATTGTTAATTATTCTTTTGCAGAGCATGGCTTCGAGGCTGGAACCATCACTGAATCTAGTATCTGGATGGAAATACTTAAATTTGGCAGGAAAAAGCTAACTTAAAAAAAATCTCGCTTGCAGCGCTTACGTTCTGTGATCATAGGTAGTATGACTAGACTACAGTAGCTGCTGCTGCTGGAACGGCGCTCTATCCGGTTTCTGGAACTTCTTAGAGTCTTGTATTTAATCCACGGTAAATGATAGAGCTTGTAAGAGCAGTTAAGTTAGCCTAAAGGAGAAAAAAAAATGGATTTAGAAGATTTTTGCATGCGGCGATCAATTTAATTTTTTCTTGGGTAAAATAGATAAGACCTGTTACTGCAATCCTGCCCGGCAATATTTTCTCAAAGTGGGCTTCGCCAAAACGCCACCTAATCTAATAGTTGGCTGATAATTTTTTATACTGTCCTTTAATGTTACTCTGTCTAAATAATCATTTCTGTACAGCAATAGAAAGCTTGAATCCTCAGTTTCTAGGATCCAGTAAAACTTTTAGAGATTTGGTAGAATTTGGCTCTGCCCCCCCCCCCCTACAAAAATGCACTTGCGATGCACCTGCATACCGACTTCGAATATTCCCCTCTTCAAGATTTAAACTATGAATGCAAATTTCCTCCTAATATCTCCTTATATCCTGATTTCTAAAACTTCTCCTTATAAACCTCCTGATTTTTTGGATTAATGAATCTCCTGATTTCTCCTGATTTTTGAACTATGTCTATGTTTATTGAAAATCCTGGAGTGGAAGCACTGAGGCATACCCAGACGTTGGGGCACCATGCCCAAAAACTGAGGATTTGTGTATGACCGGATAGGTGACAATAATGGCCTACTCTTCGGAAAGCAAATATAAGCCTAGCCTACCATGGTTGTTCTTCTGTTTCTCCGCAATCCAAAGAAACTCCGAAATGCAGATGAACAAGGAACTAGACCTAAATCTAATAAATGTACACAAGCTGAATTTCTGATGCAAAACATCAAATTTTATCTTCTAGTTCTTGTAGAGAAAGTCAATCTGAGCTGAATATACGATGGTAGTGACACCTGTCGGCAAAAATTGTGCTCTAACGTATAGAATAGTCAGAAGATGGCAGAAGCTCTTCTATCCAAATAACTGTCAGAATTCTAGCTCAACCCTGGCTCAGTCAGAACAAATCGGTTTCTTTGTACCGCGTACATTCCCCCCCAGCAAAGAATAGAATCGGGGTGAAACTGTGATTTCGTATATTAAAGTTTACTTATTTTGCTTTTCATTTTAACTTTTGCTAAAAAGCGAAGCTTCCTACAATTGTACCGAGAACAAGTTAAACTAAGCGCCGCATGCGAAATTTTTAAGTCTGCCATTTTTCCGGCGTCGCAGGGGGGGGGGGGTGCAGCACCCCCCCTCCCCCACACTTTTTTGAGATTCGGTAAAATTTTGGTCCGGAGGCCCAAAATTTTACTAAAATTGTTCGGTATTTTTTCGATAGCAGAACTGTTCGATATATTTACGGGGATTCGGTAGTTATTTAGAATTCTAAATAGGCTATCTGTACAAATCTCTTCGGTATCATGATCGGGATTCGGTATATTTGCCAGTATTCGGTAGTTATCACGAATTTGGTGAGAGAACTTACTGAAATCATTTGGTAATTTTCGATGTTACACAGAACCCCGAATAAGCTATTGTTCAAAATTATTCGGTATCACGATTAGGATTCGGTAGTTTATTCAGTACAACTTCCAGGATTAGGAAGTTAACCACGAATACTGACTTTGTTCCAGTTTCGACGAAAGTATACCGAGTATGAATATTGTTCGGTAGTCTTTCGATACCAAAACAATTCGGTATAATAACACGGATACGCTAGTTATGCAGAATCCCGAACATGCTATCGGCCTAAACTTCTTCTGAATAATAAGTGGAATTCGGTAATTTATTCGTTATAATTGCCAGGATTCCGAAGTTGACACGAACCTCGAAACTCAGAAGAGGTCGAGTGAAGCACTGGTCGCAGACAAAAGGGATGATCTATGATATCATCGATAATCCTTACTTTTATTTTGGATTCCAAAAAGATTATCTATTCATAAATATTTCGAAAATTCCGCCTGCAGCACTTTTCGTAATATTCTCTATTTTGTGTAACGCCGCGTCATTTGACGGGGGTTTCAAGCCAGTTTTAGGATGAGATTTCGAAACATTAAAAGCTAGAATTTGGATGGAAATTAAGATTAAAATTAAAAGCAAAAAAAAATGTCATATGCGGCGCTCACTTCATGTGGTAATGGGTAGTATATTGACTAGACTACAGTTACTGCTGCTGCAGGAACGTCGCTCCATCCGGTTTCTGGGACTTCTTGGAGTCTCGGTGTTCAATCAATCTTATCTTACATGTAAAGATAACCCGTTGTGCCGATGAGACTTGAATTTCCCGGGTGCGCCCGACAAAGCTTGCAGAATTCATCGAACGAGTCGACTGACGCCTGACAAAAGCATAACAAAATTATTTCTTCTGGATTCCTTATGTATGAAAAGAATCCGATGTGCCGACGACAATACTGAGGAATTAACGACAAAATCATGCAGAATTCCATTTCTTCAGTGTTTTGCCGACAAATGTTCGCAGGATTTCATTTCTTGCGTATAAAAAGAACCCGTTTTTTCGACGAGTCAACCGACGCTTGACAAAAGCATACAACATTTTTTTCTTCTGTGTTTTCCGGCGCTTCGTGCCGACAAATAAGTGAAGTTTCGCCGGTCTGCGCCCGACGAAAGTACTTTCTCAAGACCTTTGGGGGGGGGGGGGGGCAAAGATCAGTTTTGGGCCCCCGTCCCTGGTTTGTTCCTCAGTCCCAAAATTTAAATTTAATTTAACTAATACATTTCTTTACTTTAGCACCTTAGGCCCACCAGCCCTCTAGAGTTGAGCTAAGTTGGATGACTTTCATTCCGTCCTTTTCCTAGCATTCTTGGCTCCTTTCCTTTGTAGAGGTGGTGAGGGAGTCACAATTCTTGTTGGATTCTTCCCTGGATCTTGCATTTTTCGTATTCACTCTCCAGTTCGTTTTCTTCTGATTCCGATGACCCATCAGACTCGTTTTCGAAAATCTTTACTAGTTTCATAACTGTAGCTTTCTTCTTTGGGCTGAGGATTATGACACTAATCATGCAGTGTTGCCAGATTGTGTTTGCAGAAAGAAGCTCATGGTCTTTGAAAACAAGCCCAAAGAAGCCCGGCTTATTTTCCCAAAATTTTTGCTGTTCAAGCCAGTAGTGGTATTTGATTAGACCTCGGGGCGGGGGGGGGGGGGCAAAGATCAATTTTAGTCCCCCATCCCAGGTTTGCTACTCAGACCCAAAATTTAGTTGCTCTCCTTGGAGTAAATTTCGAATATATCATGAGGAGCAAGACAGACGCGATTTTTTCGAAGGTAGAAAAAAAATGAGAACTCAGACTAAGCTGTCAGTCTTTAAACCTTTTGAGGCTTTCGAACATCCAAACACTTGATTGTTTCTACAGAAGCTGCGCCATCTCAGACTGCGTTCACCAAACTTAACAATTGTTAACAGTCGTTAACTTTACTTCGGGGTGGAGCTACCTGCAGCTTTAACGATCGTTAACTTTTCCCAGTTCTACAATTGTTAACTATTTTGTAACGATGCTCACCGACCATCGTTACAAATAGTTAACAATCGTTAAGCTCTGGAACGGAAATTGTAGGTGGGTGGAGCTTAAATTTCGGAATCAGAAACGTGGAACGCAAAAAGTTAACAACTGTTAACAATTTTTTAACGATAGTTAAGTTCGGGAACGCAACCTAAGGCTATCGTCGAAGCACGTCGAGATCTCGAAAAAACATCTTAAAACCTCTCCATACAATTTTAGTTTTTGTGGCTCATTCTTTTAAATTCCGATGCTAAAACCCTAATAAAAAGTACGAAAGACGCCAAAGCCAAATTGTTTTTGAAATCAGATATCAGTGCATATTTTTGGGATCCCAAATAAAAATTAAGGGCAACCTATGTTATCATAAGTTGTCTGTCCAAGCCCTATATTTAGGGGTAGGGGAGGTAACATTAAGGGGACCCCAAACCAGATTATCCCCGAATGAAGTGTGTACTCTCCGAAGTTT
The DNA here is from genome assembly GCA_023053575.1 of Branchinecta lynchi. Lineage (NCBI taxonomy): Eukaryota > Metazoa > Arthropoda > Branchiopoda > Anostraca > Branchinectidae > Branchinecta > Branchinecta lynchi. The sequence goes on along the minus strand of JAKZAP010000013.1, from coordinate 4,606,768 downwards.
CATCTGAATTGCTCAACTCATTTGAGGCCATCGACTTTATTATTCCGATATCAACCGAGATGAAGACATGATAACTCTTATAACTTTTTCGAATAGAACTTAAACAAATAATCACGTGCAGTTATATTATGCTAATCGTCAAACAGTTATTTTTTAGATACGACATGATATCAACCTCCAAGATTATCGTGATAAAACTAGCCGCGGGTCATAAGAACCCAGTTCGGACCCAAGAAATATGTCAAACACGATTCCAGCCTGGAAAAAGGGCAGTAAAGTCAAAGTCCGCGTCTAATTTTGAAATAGCGATTATTACCAGAAGCTGATATACAACCGTAGGGAACCTGCAGCCTTGTACCTAAAAATATAAGAGAACCGGAATAAGAATGGTCTAAGCGATATGATTGCCAGCCTCCACGTTCAGTAGTATGCAACAGTTGTGTCGGTAGGATATTGGAAAAGTTTTGATTTTGAGTTAGGTAAAGCCCGGGTCCCAAGAAAACGCCCAAAAGAAGTCATATTTTGACAAAACAAGCCCATGTTCCCGCCCCAAGCCTACCGCTAAAATTGCCTGCCCTCCTAGCCAATAGAAACAAGCCCATGGGGCGGGAAACAAGCCCATCTGGCAACACTTTAAAGTCGGGGACCTGCTGCCGAAACTTTGACAGTAGCTACGACTCTACTAAGAACGAATGTCGTTTAACCGGTGGCGCAAATAACTTCATTGGCTGTATGCTTCTGATGTTTGCGTGCTCACTCCTGGCTAACACAAACTGAGAGTCTCGACTGCTGTCGACACTAGTATTTTACGTAGAAAAACTGCGTCTGTGACAAAATCATCGCACTCGATGCACTCGGTTTGAATTAAGGGTCAGGTAGTAACACCTTTGGGTAGTAATAATAGCACGCGATCCACCAACGCTAGTATTAAAATCCACCAAATTCAATTAGTTTCATTTTCTAGAAGGTGGAAATCGAAGTACTTCCGGGATGTGTTATGACAAAAAACCTTTGCAAGCCTATCTGGAACACAACCAGGTTGACGTGGAAGTAATCACTTCCCCGGTCCCACCAATGTGGGGTGAGTGGAGGGAGGCAAAATCCGCAACATTATTGCATCCATAAGAGTCTACCCGAATCGACTTGACACACCATTTACAGAATCAGACCGGGCCCGAACACTGTATGTGTGTGTGTGAGGGGGGGGGGGGGGTAGATCGCGAGTTAAGAGTTGAGGTACTTCCGGATCTGTAAGGATGATGAAACTTGGCAGAATTATTAGGGACCTGACCAGATTAACTTGGAAATTGTCACTTTCCGGATCCGACCATCCCGGCGAGAAAGTAGGGGGGGGGGGGGGGGAATCTGAAATCTTTTGAGAAGAATAACTTTAGACTGAGTTCTCCTGACGGCTCAGCCGGTCGACATTGTTGTGACCACCCGTTCGACGACCAAACAGAATGGAAAGGGAGAAATCGAAGTAGGACAGCATGAGTTCGAGTTCGATGATTCACTGTTTTCAAAGAAAAAAAAATTAAGGAAACCCGCGGACAGAGACGGCGAGAGAAGAAAATTAGCAGCCCCAGACCAAAGCCAGAAGAACAGACTAAGAGTCTGGTAGAGGCTGAACGATTCGTGTCGTTTGCAGAAGCATCAAGATGAATCCTTAAAGGAGCCATGGGAAGCTACTGGAACGGAGTCGGAAGGACGCAGCAGCTTTGTCGTGAACAATGGCATCTTTTGCTGGGTAATGGCTGGTGAAGCAAACACGCGGAAATCAAGCAGAGTGCTTGATGGCAGATCTCGCAGTAGACGTAGATCGAATCAAAGTCCTGCTATGGCTACGGTACTCCAGGCCACATGAGGAGGGAAAGCCGAAGGAAGAGGCATGCAGTCGAGCAGAAGCCAGGTCAAGGGTCCCTCGCGGAAAAGGCGGGGAGGATTAAGCCGGAGGATTTGTCCACATCCAAATGCAGTGAATCTGAGCCACCAGATGGTTCTGCCAAAGCCATGGCTACAACTCCTTCGTTCCCTAGGAAGGGGTTCCATCGGCAAGCATGAGAAGTGTAAATAATGTACAGTCAGCGTCATCGTCTTCATAAGACCTGTGCGACAGCCGTGTAGAAGAAATAGAAAAGAAGGTGTTAGTTTTGAAGGGGAAGGAAGTGTAATGGTTTTTATGGCACTTGCCCTTCGGCCAAGTTCCATATGGCGATCGCAATTTCTGTCCGTCCGTCGGTCTGTCTGTCCCAGTTTTGCTAGGTCGGGCACTTCCAGATAAGCTAGGCGATGAAACTTGGCAGGCATATCAGGGACCGGACCAGATTAAATTAGAAATAGTCGCTTCCCCAAACCGACGATCTCGAGGGAGTGGTAGTCTCCTAAAAAATTAGGAGAATGAGGTATTTTTAACTGACGAACGGGTGATCGGATCTTAATGAAACTTGACATAAGGAAGGACCTCGTGTTTCAGACGTCTAATTTCAAATCCAGACCGGATGCGGTGACAGTGGGGGGAGCCGGAAATCTCGGAAAACGCTTACAGTGGAGAGCACGGGATGAAACTTGGTGGAAAGAACAAGCACAAGTCCTAGATACGTGAGTGACATAACCGGACCGGATCCGCTTACTTTGGGGGGTTTTCCAGTGATCCTGCAAGTTCCTGATGTGCTAGGACGATGAAAATTTCCCTCCGACCCTCCGGGGCATGAAGGAGGGTGAACCCGGGAAAATTTGGGTGTTTTTAATTTACGGTGATCGGATCTCAACGAAGCTTGATGTTTAGAAAGACCTGGGTGTACATCCCAGTTTAAATCTGGGCCGGATCCGGTGACATAGGGAGGAGATGCAGGAGGGATCGGAAATCTTGGGAAACGCTTAGAGTGGAGAGATCGGGATGAAACTTGGTGGAAAGAACAAGCACAACCCCAGATACATTGTTGACATAACCGGACCAGATTCGGACACAGTGTGGGAGTTAAGGGCCGCTGAATTCTTTCAATCCCGCAAGTTCGGAACTTCCTGATGATCTAGGACGATAAAACTTGAAGACGTATCAGGGACCCGAACAGACTGACTTGAGGATAGTCGTTTCCTTGATCTGACTATCACGCGGGTTGCGAAAAGTTTTTGACATGCACAAAAACCAAACAGATGGACAAAATAGGATGCAAGTTGGACAGTGGCGAGTTTATGCGAACTTAATTTATTATTTATTTATTTTATTTCAAATAAGGCCAACATGGGGCACAATATAACAAAACATACTCAACAAAGAAACAAATGTAAGTACCAGGTCACTTACGTGACTACCGTCAAAAGCCCCGCGTGCAACTCACCACTCACACTCACAACTCACATTTGTTATTTGGCGTCCGGACAGGATCCGGCCAAGGTTGGGGGGGGGGGAGGGAGGGGGAGCGGGACTCGGATATGTTTCCGATTCGTATTTAGAAAAGGTGGCCAAAGTCGGAACTGAAGTCCCGGAAATTTTATGGCTCGCATTAGGGTCAAACAAGTGGTGTGATCTGAATGAAACTTGGAAGGTAAAGAGATCATATGCCTGTCATGGTTTACCAGCGACTCTCCGCAGCGCTCGGGGCGCTTCAGTAAATATCCACATCTAGGAGAGAAGCTGGTGTGGAATGAGTGGATAGTACCGTGTTGAATGCCAGAGAATAACGTTACATATGTTTTATGATTAAGCTAGTGCGGAAATAAAGTGTGTGTTTAAAACCTCTAACAATGCCCTAGATGACATATTTGAGGTTCGAACCGGATCCGACCACGGTGGTGTGGGGGGGGGGGGGGTATATTTACCGGAAGTTCTCCAAAAGATGCTCGGATTCGTGTGAAAGGTAGCTGGTGAGAAAAAATGCTTCAGATGGCAGTTAGGAGTCCGGACCAGATTCGGCCGCGGTATATGGGTAGTTGGAAGGGGGTACCGGAAATCTTGGTCACGTCTAGGGACATAGCGAGTGGATTTCTTCGGTTGAAACTAAGTTGGCGATGGCTTGGGGGTGATGTCGGAAATTTTCAGACTTCAGTGAAACCAGATATCCTAATTCTTGCTCCGAACCGCATTTTTGGATGGCGGGGTACCACATACTCGTTCAAGTGCCATATGAGCTCGTAGCTCTTGTTATATATCTTTTCCTTAATCATCTTTCTTCACATCTGTTTATCACGTTTGCAAATATTATTTATCATGTGTCAGCCTCATCTGACCACCCGCGCAATCAAAGTCGTTGATAACTCGGTTCAGGCAGGCTATCTAAACCATTCATTGGCTCAATAGCCGAAGTTTTGTACGGACTTCAAGAATAAAGATCACTGTTTTTCGCCACACTGCATTTCCCGTCTATCCCCTTGACAAAAGTTGTCACAGCCGAGTAGCGCCGCGATTTTTCGTTTCTGCCAAAACAGTCGGTAAACATCTTGCCCCCACCCCCTATAAACATTTTGGCTAGTAAGTCCTTTGTCCCTAGGGCACATGATAATTTGGGCTCCAAGTTTGTTGTTTCCAGAAGAATTCATAGCATACATTAGTTGCTTTTGTGCAGATACCATGGTATCTGATACCACGGTCTAAAGTCGTTTTTGCAGTTATCGTGATATCTGGCCAGTAACTGATCGTGGTATCTGAAAAGTCATCTCAATTTCATCAAACTGGTGAGAAAGAAGTTTAGCACTTGGTGATGTAACTGGATATCCGTTTTTCTTTTGGGATGACTTCGAAAAGTGCAATTTCGGCAATAGTCGGTTTTGCAGAGCACTGCTTATGAGATGCCACGACAACTGCAAAAACGACTAATTGCAGATCCAGTAACCGTGGTAACAGATACCATGGTATCAGCAAAAACGCAACTATTAAGTTTGTGTCTCCGCCGCGCGGGGATAAAAATACGTTTGGCCGATAACATTTTCATGCTCCCCTACAGCCCATGATCATTTGCGCTTCAAGGGCTTTGCTTACAAATGCATTCCTAGCCCCTAAAAGTTTCCTGTCCCTTTACCGCAAGGTGCAAAATTATTTTTGTGCAACTCGAAGAGAAAAGTTTTTGTAAGGCCAAAAAGCCTGTGATGGTGAATTAATTACAAGGTGAAGATCGGACTCGGTGGGCGTCTTCCCGCACAGTGCAAATTTATTTTTATGCAGCTCGAAGAGAAAAGTTTTTGTAAGGCAAAAAAAAGCCTGTGATGGTCAATTACAAGTTGTATCGAACCTTATGTTTGCTACCTACCATTTTACAAGTGCCATATCAGCTTTCACCTCTTTCTCTTTCTCGAGACGCGTATTTCAAGGACTCACCTTTACGAAGGGTCTTCATGTCTTTACTATTACCAAAATTCAGATTCAAAAGGTTGTTTCCGAACCTTTTAAACTCAGCAAGATTTAAAAGAAAAATTCAAAACCAAGTTCCACCACAAGTTCTTACATAACGCTTTCACGACGCTGCGGTTTGCACGCGGGAGATGAGCAGGCGATCAGTGGGAGTTGAGCAAGGCGAGTTTGACGTCAGAAAAAGAGTCTATAAAAAGGCTTTTCTAGTCATTTTCTAGGCAGAAAAGTGGCACAGATAGTTGCAGATCACGGTGACGATTCGAAGTGAAAACATAACAGTGAGTAAAGATTAATAAACGTGTCCTGAACCTGAACATAGCTAAAACCGTACAAACACATCTACGCCTTCGATAAGACGCTACCGTGCTGAAAGACTACGCAAACAACTAAGTGAGCTGAAAGGAAGAGCCCTTCCTTTTAGGCCACTCGGTTGAGTTGCCATGGCTTAGGCAGAAGACTGTAACAGTAAACCTAACACCATGAGATAAAACCTACTGTTTTAAGCTGTCCGTCCACCAGAGCTGTGGACTCGGACTCTGGACTCGACTAGAGAAGGTCTCGAGACACCTTTTTTCAAAGACTCGGACTTATTTCGGACTCGGGATTTGCTTGACTCGCAGCAGCTCTGGTACGAGGTGAGAACCACCAACCTGTGACCCCACTGGACTTGGACGAACCAAACATGGCTTAAAATTGTCAGTAATGATGTACTAATATTCGACAAATACTTTAATCCGCAATACAAGTAAATAAAAGACACTGAATTTTGTAGAAATCTCAACAATAATCGCGCAATAATACAGCATTGTACAGAGCCGCAAAAATTCTTTCTGCATTTTGGCATTAATAACAACTACATGCTCATTGCTTCTGCGAACCTCACAATTCACAAAATTCAAATCTGTATCAGAGCGAGTGCAGCATATGAAACGGCCATAAATAAACGCCTATATATACACCGGCCTTAAATAAATAAAATCTCACAAATGTGAACATAGCGTCACAAAAACTAGACAAACATTACTCCTTCACTACACGATTCGCAATGATTTTTAAGACCGTTTAAAAAAAAATCCAAGAGTGAAAATAATCAGGTTAGGCGCAGAAAACACGAAACAACATGCGTTATTGCAACTATACTTCGCCACCAGACACCGAAAATAACGAACGATTCTCACATTTTTCAATCTTAAAAGTTCGGAAATGATTCAGGACAAGAAACCATCCAAGACAGTGCGCCGTATTCTCTGAATATTCCTGAGCGCGGAACCTCAGCAAGGCTTTTCGAGCAGAGATGACGAATCCGACACCATCCAGATCCGGATTCTAATCCGCAGCTTACATACAAGAATATAATAGAACCTGCTAATCTTTGTTTTTGCCAGAATGGACGGAGGCGCAATGATGCCCATCTTATTAATCACGAAAATTCAACGAAGAAACTAACGAAAATGAGGTTTGTAAAGGCCAACGAATATACTGAAATAAAAGGCGGATATTTCTGGAGGACAGCGCAGACAGAAAATTTAGAGGAAAATACCAAAACGAGGATGAAGATAAGCAACCAAGTAAACCGAAACAACCAAAACAAATATGTCAAGCCAACGTGGTTTACGAAATTACCATCTTATTAATCATATCCGATTTAGCATTAGACATTAGCATTGGTACCTATGTCACTAGACAATGCGATTTAAGGTAATATCTGATTTAAAAAAGATTCTGGAAGTGTAAAAGGGCATCCGAAAAGAAGTCGACATCGACCCAAAGGATGCTCAGTTTACACATGTTATCGGATTTAAAAAGGATTCTGGACAGAAACAAGGAAATCTGGAAGGGAACAAGGGAACACGCGACAAGAACTAAACCACACCCGAAGAACCGAATCCGCCCATCTCTGCTCTGAAGACAATCTGGATGTCCCGGCTCTACGCATTAGGGCGGCACACTAAATCACTGCACGAGATGACAGAGCGTACGAGGACTAGGTCTGTCGCTCATCACCGCACCTCGCAATCCCCTGGAAGTGGTGCTACACCACTCGGCGGATTAGGTGCACATGTCGGAGGTTCACTCGGCTCTCTTTTCGTTATGAAACCGTCCTGACAGCGGGCAAGTTTCAACTTTAGCGGTACCATTTTAGGAGCATCTTCGATACTGTGGGAATTAAACTCAGATTTAAGGGTGTCACTGGGGGCAGACTGAGGTTCCGAGTTTCCTCGCGGTTCAGAAGGCAGCGATGGTTCTTCTCGTTTGCCAAATCGAATTAGTAACTTGGGGGCAACACTCTCACTACCAACGCAAACAATCTCTGACTCCCGTTCTCGCTTCTCCTTTTTATGCTTTTTATGTTTTTTCTCTCTCTTCTTGGCTTTGGGGCTTCCCTCTTCACTTTCCAGTCTCTTCCTCTTTTCTTTTTTGTGTTTCTTTTTGTCTTTCCGCATTGCGAAGTCCGCTTCCATTTCCTCTCTGAATTTCATACTTTCCCGCCACAAGTCCTCCATGCTCGGTCCGGCGGCATCCCGCTGGATGGGACTTCCAGAAAGCCTTCGCTTTTTCGGGGGTTTGATCTTGGATGTTTTCATTGATGCCTCTAACTGGGCATCCGTGGTAACGGAGACACTCAAGTTGATGCCAAGTCCGGATACGGTCTTGAGCGACATTGGAATATCGTTACCTGATGAAACGGCAATAAGCTCCGAACGTGCGGAGTTCTCGCGGATCCGGATTTTGAGTTTTGGCGGTCTCGGAAGGTTAACAGGTTGTTCCGATGGAGCCTGGGTAGTGACAACATTGGGAGATGGGGTAGGGGCTGGTGTCGGAAGAGAGGGTGGAATAATGGGCATTAGTGCTGGTGCAGCAGTGGCTGGCTTTTTCTCGCCAGGTAGTGGCATGGTACAGGCGAGATTTTTCAACTCACGAGCCATTCCGCTACCCCGTGGTTTACGCTTCTTCTTCTCGGGTCTGGGTGGCGTCGGAGGTGGCGCTGGCTCTTCTGGAGTAGGGGGCTGCATCAAGTCTTCCTTAGGTAGAATGCCCATGGACGCTACTGCCTTTGGTATCATGATACCCCTGTTAAAGGGACGGAAAGGAGTAATGGGCGGAGGAGGTTGGGGAGGAGGCTCCTGAGGCTGGCTAACGGGGTCATCATTCTGGTTCCAGTACTGTCGTATCAGTTCCTTCTTACGCATTCGCCTGTATGCAGAGCTGTCTGTTGTTGTCACCTTGCTAGGCGGTATCGCTGGAGTCCCAGACTCGGAGATAGGAGATGCGGACGGAAGAGGACCACGGATTTTGAATTTGAGCTGGTTCAACTTCTCTCGATCGGGGGAGGCTTGTTGTTCCTCGATTTGTTCCTGTTCCAACGGCTCTGGCTCGACCGGGACAACTTCAGGAGCTTGCAAAGCCGACTTCAACACTTTATCTAACTCTTGAAGCTCTAAAATGGTTTGCGAGCGCTCGGCCGGTACGGCAGGTGATGCAGGCATTTCGACAAGCTTGGGAGCCTCAGGCTCGTTACGCGGTGTAGCCGGGGCCCTCCTTGGAGTAGGTGGGGCCCTCTTTGGTGTAGCCGAGGCTCTGTTAGGAGTCGACGGAGTTCTAGCTGGCGTTCTGTTGGGCGTCGTGTAAGGTCTGCTCGGGGTTGGGGGAGCCATTCGAGGCGACTTTCCAGCGACTGGTTCAAGGACGGGTGGAAGATCATCGACCTTATCAGAATCAAACGCATCGCAAGTGACTTCCGGTTCCGTTGCTTTGTAGTTCTTGAACCGATCCTGCGCAGGTGCGGTTACGAGTGGTTTCTTGGCTTGTCTTAGGAGCGGCATGTCTTTAAAGGATTCTGCGGCTTCGAAATCATCGTCAAACTCGTCAAAGTCGTACACTGTACCAGTTAACGCACCACTGGAGCTAGATATCTTCGGCTGAAACACTGGCTTATTCCCTTGTTTCGCCTTTGCCTTGGGCTTAGGTTTGCTCGAAGTCTCTTTCCTCTGTCTTGAGTGAGGAGGAGCTCGAGCCTTATTTTTCCGCCTTACCACACCAGTATCCACCCCAGGCTCGCTGAAGATATCACTACGAGTATCTTCACTATCATTCCCAACTGATGATAAAATCGTAGGGGTTGGAGTCTCCACTTTGACCGCAGCGGAGACCGGCCTCTCGGTGTCCTTTGGAACGGGAGTAGGCGGAAGGGGAGTAGAGAGGGAGGGTATGACCAAGCTTTCAACTTCTTCAGCAAGTGCTTGCAGGGCCATAGGATTGACTAGATCCGTCTGCTCCGACGGTGGACGTAGTACTTCTTTAGTGTCAGGAAGGAGTTCTGGAGCGAACTGCAGAGTGGCAGAGGCAACTGGAAGACTACTGGACAATGGCAGGTCAGTTTTCTCTGAGGGAGGAGGAGGTGAGGCTGGCTTAGGAGCAGCTTTGGCAGGAGGGCCTGTCGGTAATGGTAACGGCGGCTTTTCCACGGGCGGCATTGAGAGGGGCTGGTTTTCAGCTGAAGCGGCACGGGAAATGTGCCGCTTCTTGTCCAGTATTTCTCTTTTGGTAGGGAAGACTTCCGGTTGGTGGCCAGCTGGCGGGAGTTCAGCGGCGGGATAGTGCGCTCTCGCGGAGTCCCGGTACGCAGGGTGGAACTGTTCGACTCGAGAATCGGCTGACTGAGGTAGAAGTCTCGAAACTTCGGACTTAACTTCCGACTCTACATAGCTCGTCGAAACCCTGGTCAACGATTGCTGGTCGTCGACAACGTAAGGGCTGACGATCGGCTCTTTTGTCCTACGATCTTCCAGCGGCAGAGTATTTTCAACTGACGGCTGAGACTTCCGTCCGCCGTCGCCCCTTCCTGATGGGTGTCGTTCGTGCCTCAGCTCAGCTTCATGAGAGGGGTGAGATTTTCTTCCAGATTCTCCATGTCCAGAAGGATGCCTACTACCAGCCGAGCTCACAGGAGAGACCTGTGGCTTTCTGATCCCATGGGGGTATTCCCCCTGCTGAAACATGTGAGCCGGCGGCTGCATGCAGGAAGGGGACACGGGGGGAAGATAGCCTCTGGTCATATGCGGGTGGAAAGTTCCTCCAGGGGAAGGAAGCATGGGGGCGCTTTCCTTCGCCATTTGCATATAATACATCTGCTGCATCATATCATTAGACATCCACGGATATCTCGCCCCATACGCCGAATTTCCAAACATGGGGAACATAGACGGATGACCATACTGAGGAGGGAAGCCTGGCGGGAAATTCATCACGTGGTGCTGCATAAGTTTTGGGTCCTGCATACATATAGAAAGCAATCTTGGGTCGTACCCGCTGGCAGTGTAAAGCCGCAGGAGCTCCTGTTGGTATTTTTCCGTCTCACTTGCTGGATTAAACTCCTCATGCTTGATTGGTTCAGAGACGGGAGGAGGAGCTATGTCACTCGCAGAAGCTCTAGATGCTGCTTCAGCTTCCACCTGGCACGAAAACTGTGCAGGTCGCGATACTGCGCTCGTCTCAACTTTACCAATCACAGGCGTGTTTGCCGAAGCGTCCAGCTCCTTCTCTTCTAGACTCTCAGCGACACTACCCGCAGCAGACGAACAGCTTAAAAGTCTCGCATCGTAACTCTCAGAAAGTCCAACGGAAGATTTCGATCTGTCCATGGATGGTAAAGCACAGCTTTCGGACGTAAAGCTGTTGCAGCCCGACAGCATTGAATCATCAACGGAATGAGCTAATTGCTGGAATTCCATCGGTTTTAGCTCCACATTTGGCTCACTGGCAATCCGTCGAAGCTCAACCGGGCTAGACACAGCGGCTGGGACAACAACTGGCTGAAGACCTCCTGGACTGGGCTTCTCTGCTTGATCTGAGAGTTCAGGCCGCTTCTCTTCCATCTTCTCGAAACTGGAGGAATCCGCAAAGCCGGACTTCTGGGCATACTGCTGCCGCAGCTTTTCAACGAGATTGGCCGTTTCTTGCGCGTTGTCTTCTTTGTTCCCTGTTCTGGAGAAGAGCGCTGTGGTGAAACTCAGAGACAAGTTCGAGCTAAGTTCTTCATCACTGCCCAAGTCCTGACCGAAAAGCGGTTCGTTCGCAACTGATTTCGTTATATCGAACAGATTTTTCTCCACAACCTGCCTCTCTTCAGGCTTTCTGTCAAGTTCACAACTGAGAAAGCCTGAGAGCGAACCGAAAGATGAGTCCAACCTCGCTCGTTTAACTTCCGGCTCAGCCACGTCACTCGCATCAGCCGGATCGTCAACATCCGGCCGCTGGTTTATTTCCGGTCTTCCAAGAGAAACTTCCGTTTTCTCCAACGTCGCTTCAGGTTTTCCCCAATCAGGCTCTGGGTTCCCTGACGGACTTTCTTGCTTTTCCGAAATAGTTTCTGTTGTTTTGGAAAGAGCAACCTCAGTTCTGGGGATATCTTCCAAACTTTGTAGGGAGAGAAATCCTAGGGCTTTTTTCTTGCTCGCGGGCATAGGCCGGTTCACTCGTGGCGTTTCCTTAGAGAAAGTCTTCTCAAACTTAGCGCCGGATTCAGACTCATTTTCTGTTTTTTTGGCGACGGCTGCGCTAGGACGATGAGCTTCACTTCGGTCCTCTCCGTCAGAGTCTGAGAGTCGAACTTCTTTGCCATTCCTCTCGTCTGGACATTCTCTCTCTCGGGGGAGAGTAGGCGTCTTTTCAGTGGGAGCGGCGACCGCAACTGTCTTATCAACGGCAGTGGCGACCGGACGGGAGAGCGGTTCCACTCTTTTAGCGGCTTTGTTCTGCTTCTCGTCCTCAGAGTCGCTGCTGCTACTAGAGGAAGATCCGCTACTGCTGGAGGAGCTACCGCTACTACTAGAGCCGGAACTACTCGAACCGCTTCCTGAGCTGGAGCTCGAGCTGCTTCCGCTGCTCGAACTCGGAGATTTGGCGCCAGTGGATTTCGCTGGGGCACCTCGGCTGGGTGGGCAGGTGTCAGCGGTCCTCCCAGGCCCGGGTGTGTGCCGAGGGCCCCTGCTACGAAAGGGCTTTTCGGCACCACCTGAGCTCGGTCGAGCCGGCTGCTTCTTAGAGGATTCGTCCTCCGAGCTACTATCCAGCTTTCCGGGTCTATCTTTCACTGGGGGCACAGATTTTTTGGCCACGGGCACCACTGATGCGGGAGGGATGGGTTTGTCATTCTCAACATACCCAGTAATTTTAATTGTCTCGGCGGCTTTGCGCGCTGCCTGACGCTGCGGAACATAGGGTATGAAATCCTTCAAGTCGATTTTGTCACTTGCTTTCTCTTGTACTTTAGACACGCGCTTCTTAGGACTAGTATTCACTTTATTGGATGCAACTACTTTAGATTTCACGGATGTCTTTCCTTTCTTCCCCACCTTGCGCTGAGCGATCGTCTCTGACTCGAGATTATCATTTTCATCCGAATCAGCGTCAACTGGCGGCCGAGCGGTTGGTTTCTTCCGCACTGAAGTTTTGGAAGAATTTTCAAATTCCTTCATTGCCGCCTTGGTCTTGAAGGCGCCATTTTTCGAAAGACTTTTGCTTTGGTTTTCTTTCAGTTCTTCTTCTGAGTCTGTATAGATATTGTTCGGTTTTGCGGCCGTTTTCTTTGGAGGATCATTGTCTGCTTCCGTCGAGCTTTCGTCAATAAGCATCTTAGACTGTTCCTTTCTCTGCTTCGCATTCTTGGCAGTTTTCGGTTTCACTAAGGGACTACGTGCTCTTTTCACCTCACGCTCCGAATCGGAGGTCATCGAGGTAATAGAACTGAGCGATGCACTAAGAGGATGTTTTCCGTTCACTTGCTTACGCAGTGTCTTAAAGTCACTATGTACTGAGGAGAGACGTTCGAGCATTGATTCGAATTCTGGCGAGTCAAAACTGCAGGCGTAAGGTGCTGAGTACATTTTGTCGAACACGTTTGGCGCGTGATTCATCTCACTTATGTCCAGAGCGTCACTGGTGCTCAGATTGGGGTTTGAAAGGATGTCAGACTGCTTCGTGAATGTTTGTTCTCGCATTCGTATGTAGCTCCGCGACAGCTTCTCTCGGCGGTTTACCATGTAGCACAGATTCCGAACCTGAAAGAAAAATTTAATTAGGGCATGGGTCGGATAACAGCTTGGCCTGTGACTCATCAGGCCTGAGGCACTTTGCATCTTGCCCCCCTCTCCCCTTCCTTGTTTGGCACTTGTTTAAGCAAACAAAAATCTAACAATGTTCAGTGAAAAGTGGGTGATAGTTAGTTCCGTCTACACCAAATTTCTAGAAAACAAGAGAAGCAAAGGCCTTCAATCTTGCAGTATTTTCTAAAGTTAACGGGATAGCCACTAAATAGTCGATCCAACCATGCTTACAGTGGGCCCATATTTAAAGGACCCACCATACTTATTCTGCCTTATATATTATCCCTAGCTCCGCTGCGAAATTTTCATCTTCAGAAATTCCAGCCCTTCACCGTACTCTGTATGACCAAGTTCAAAACACGACAGTGGACCTCGGGAAGAACGAAAATAACGTCGCCCTAACGATTACTCAATTTCTGTGTCAACCAATGAACGTCGTTCATTGGGGAGAGCTGTGTTGACGCTTATGGCTCTTCCGTACACACCCCGGCGATTCTTCGTCGGCACGAAGAGTTAGTCATTAAGAGACTTCCGCTACATACCCGGCGATTCTTCGTCGGCACGAAGAGTTAGTCATTAAGAGACTTCCGCTACATACCCGGCGATTCTTCGTCGGCACGAAGAGTTAGTCATTAAGAGACTTTTTGGCACTTTGTTCGGCCAAGTGAGTTTACCAGTCACGCAGCACAAACCTCGCAGAAAGTTTCAAAGCCCGCCGACAACCCTTCCGAGAACAACGACATCATCAAAAACTATCATTTTGGGAGACTCGGTAGGACGACAGGTCTAACTTGTGTTTCAGACTTTCTTTGCTTGGATTTTCCCATTTCTTAATCACGATGCGCAGTTTTCGTATATTTTGCCATCTATCTCAGAAAGCGGAAAGTCTGGAAAGAGTCAAAGAGCGCAAACCAAACATCAGTAATTTCGCGGGGCAAGTTCTGGTTTCTCGAAAAACCAATATTTCTGAATCGTTAAAACATCGTTTATAGTAAGGTGTGTGCTTTAAAAGATTCCTGGTCCTGAAATCAAGCTTTACTGGTTAGTTAGACAATACCAATTTTCACTGTAACCGGTTTCAAATTGGCTGTAAAACAATTTCTGTGGCCAAACAATCATTGGTGGCCGAGTCCCCTCCCTCTCCCGACGCAAATCCTAAAGACGCAAATACTTTAAATATAAGAATTGCAACACACATGTTTATATGTATATATTGACACCTGCAAATCTTCTGTAAATTTCCATTGACAACGTTTTCATTTATGATATGTTGACGAGAAATGCGAATCCGGCATGATTGCTGTGTAAGTCATTTTCAAATTAAAATCTACTCTACTCTACTCTACAAGCCTGTCTTACCCTTTCTAAATCCTGACGAAGCTGTAAAAACATCTTCATTCTCTCAACGTCTTGCTGCTGTTGTTGCGTCAACACCTCAGTTTCTTCAACTCGGTGGGGTAACAGTGGCTTGTCTCCACCCGACTAGAATGAGAAAGAACGATAAAATTCAAGAATTTTTTCCTAGACAGAATGGATAGCACACTTTACTCGTAATATAAGATTCGCTGGTTCGGGTCTAAGTGGTGCCTACCGTCTGTTTGGAGGGGGGGGGGGGGGTAGTGGCAGAAACCTGGGTAAGGACAGGGTGACGCCCCCAACTGCAAACTGAGCTTCTTGTCGTAGGCCAGAGAATCAGAGATCAGCACCGGCGCTGAGGCTTGTGAGGTCCAATAAGAAACTCGATAAAAATTTCTGGTAAAGTTTAACTGAAAATCAAACTTATTTTTGTATCATTTAGTTGAATACACTGAGTTATTTGGATTCTGCCAAGAGATTTTTTGATTTTCCACTATCTGCTCTCGTAGTGAGGTTCAGAGTATCTACGGCTGTCCCCACAGCGTAAATTCTACTATGACGCGGAATATTTGAATCGGCACACAGACGCGGCTTTTTACTGGGCGGTGATAAGCTTGGCGAAGACTGCTTAGTGCCTGAACAAAAAAATGTTCGTAAATCTGTTTCGTCAAGCATGCGACACAGGTAGTACCACACATCTGACAAGGAAATTCCACTATTTGAAAACTGGTTATTCGTGAATAGTGGAGCAACAAAGTAACGCATTTTCATCGGGTCTTCAAGCCTCTCCAAGTGAATAAGGGAGGGTAACAAGACTGTCCCTTCTCTGCCCTTTTCAGTTAAACTTTAAATTTTTTATTTTATTTTGTATTTTTTGTTTCTATTTTTATACTCAGCATGACGGTGACAGCAGTCGGATTACAAATACGATCCATCTACACACCTTCCGTTTGAGGACCCAGTAGCTAAAAATCCAGCTACAGACGTCATAGTCGATGTTCACGACTTTCGATGCCTCACTGATGCTGGCATGTTTGAAGAACTCTGCTTCTAGTTCACACATCTTTTCGGCCTTCGCCTGCTTCCTCTCCTCAGGGGTCATGTCCTTCTTGGCCTTTCTTGGGGAAGGATCGTGGCCAGGGCCATCAACCAGCGGCTTCTTGTTAACCGAGTGTTTGAGACAGTAGGACTAAAATGCGAAATGAACGTTAAATCAAATATGCCTAATAACAGGGACCCCTAAATTTCCTGTAATGACTCGCCATTCAGGGGGCTTGTCAATAAGAGATTTCTGATGCGCTCTTGACCGAGCCTCAAATAGTTCGAGAAATATCCACGGGGATAAAATACCCGACTATCCAGATAGACAAAATTTATCGCAGCTGTTGTGCTGAACTAGGAACATTTCTCTGTAATGGAAGAGTATCCTGGATCTTTTGTCCTAGCTTAGGTACCTGGTGGCATGCTGAATAGTCCTGACTTGTGCCAACAAATTTTGTCTATCTGAGCAAGAACGCCGATTCGACCCAAGCGGAGTATTTGGAAACTAGGTGAGGCTCGGGCAACATAGCAACATAGAAGCATAGGAAATGACAAGCCCCCTGAATGGCGAGCCATTACAGGAAACTCATGGGTCCCTGCTAATAGTCAAATATTGAATTAAATAAATTACATTACATATACTAATATGCAAGGTTTGAAGCTCGCTATCGCAAATCAGGGTACGCAGTGTTATGTTCAGCGGTGTTTCTAATTACTAAGCCGTACTTCTCCGGAGTATATACTATAATATAACACAATATGAAAATTTGATCTATTATAATAGCATATCAAATTTTCAACTATGCTTAGTTTGGATATTTGAAGCTGTTCATCAATTCAGCGTTAACGGAATCTTCTCTAAGGCTGTAGCAGGAGCCGACTAGTCTGTTAATGTGTAAAATGTACTCCTATAGCTGCGATTTAAACGCTGAGAAGCCGGTATATTATTCGTATATTATTATAAATTTAGCCCCCCCCCCCCAAAAAAAAAAGAAGTACAAATCCCTTCTATTCTGGAAACTTATTTTCATCTATACTTGAACATACGGCGAAACACATTAGCTCTATGGGATTTGTTGGATGTGTACCCGTACAAATCTCCAAAAGTAGGTTTAAGACAAGTTTTTTCTTCCTTAATTTGAAACAGAGATTAAATCCTCTTTACTGCTTTGCATTCTGGTAAAACTTCCATTCTTGTCCGATTTTCTTTTTCACTGTAACCTAATTCGAGTGACTACTAAGACTATCAGTAGTTCATAATCCCATTCAACGTGGTTTGTTGGTCTGGATCTTGGATGATGGTTGCTATTGGTGTATTGTACTACAGTCATACTGTCAGATTGATGCTACGAACATTACAAATGTTCGAAATTTGGCCATGGAGTATTAACCTTCCCTCTGCCAGATTAGCTTCTTCTGCATTTATTTCGAATCTAATTCATGTTCATATAAAAGTAACCTTTTCTTTTAAGAGACTTAGTGTACTGTCACCCGACAAAAATTACCGTTAAACTGCGTGCTGGCGGTGTGCGGAAGATGTTCAAGCATAGTGTTTTTTTTCTTCAAATGTTTGTATGGATGGCGATGCTTTTGCGTCGTATCAGTTGTCCACTATTTGCTGTTCATCGTTCGTCACAAAAATCATCTACTAGCAGACTAACCCACAGACCTCCCCCCCCCCCTCCCCTTACAATTCCCTCGGTTTTAGTAGACGACGGGCAGCTACGACAACAAGCAGACGGTAGTCAAACAATACATAAAAAGGATACGTCAGCTACGATATGATGCTACGGGCAAGGGGCAAGGGTCCTCGTCAGGCTGTCATTTATTGCAAACTCGTTTCTTCCCCGACGAGGATCGTCGCCATGAAGGGCCGAAATATCGCTGCCAAAGCATCGCACCGTAGCTGACATATAAGTTTTATGTATCGTTTGAATATTTGTTCCCAGTCAGCTTGGGCCCAAGGAGTATTTAAGCAGACGTTGTTCTGTGCGCTACGTTTTGGATGGATAGAAAGGTATTTTGATCCAATAAAAAAAAATAGCCTATGATCCTATTCCGTTCCAGCCTACAATCTTTCACAACATCTGTCGGAGAGTCATTAACCAGCGCATTCTCTGGTCGCTACATATTAACCTTCGCGAAAAAAGTTTGCCGAAGTAACAGGGCTGAGCTGTAGCTGCCGGGCGACTAGGAGCGTGTTCCACCCTACTTACCGTCGTTACCACACAGGATGTCACGGATTCTGGCTTCTTGGCGTCAAGGCTGGAACGAATTCTATTTTCGGCGAAATACCGTGCCATGAGCTAATCCGACCAAACGCGTCACAGAGATCGTAGTTACGCAGCATACTATACGCTCCCGAACGTGATAAGCAAATAGTAACTATTAGTTACTATTTCGAGAAGGTTGGAACGGTCAGCGTGATAACTTTTCACGACGTTGGAACGAAATAGTAATTAATAGTTACTATTGTTAGAAGGGTGGAACACGCTCCAGGGCTATCTTGTTGCCAAAAACTAAGGAAACGCTGCTAAGCTCGTTACCGAACCTTTAAAGCAGGCAAAATGGCACACTACCTTGAGTTTAACTCCGTCCTCTGAGTTTTCATCCTCTATAATGGCCTTCATCTCGAGTCCATGCTTGAAGGCGCAGGTCACGTGGTAGGCCGTCTTGCACGACTTGACCGAGCATTGAATACATGCGCCTTGTCTCTCCCTGCAGAGTACGCAAACAAGGGCCCATCTTGATTGCTGAAAAGTCACAGATGCTCACAACTAGATCCTTTCCATAAATATTCGAGCTCCTACATCTATACATCCACGCTTTTAGTAACGCTTCATACAATCAAATCTCACGCCAGAGACTTGAAGAAAAGCATAAGATCTAAAGGGACGGAGAGGCACTTGGGCTAACACTTAGTTGTAGTTTCCTGTTTACGTATATTATTCAGTTTCAAACAATCTAAGTTTAGTGTATACATTATTGACGTAAAATCAACTAGTCGGCTTACCGCCGCTTCACGGTTTTTAATGAATAAACTAAATTGAATTGAACTGAACAATCTGACACCATTTTTTAGTGTCACCTGTGTGCAAAGCTTCTTGGTTGCAGATCAGTCGCTCTAATAAATATACACAGAGCACTTCAACCATTGCGGGAGGTATGTCTTGTCTCAATTATTTTTTTTTTTGGGGGGTCATCACCAGATGTGACGCCCTGATACAAACAAGACAAATCACAAAGAAACAAAGTGTATATTCTTCCAACTGTACAAGATCTTGACCAACTCAGCACTGCTAGATAACTGTCCATAATACTGCTAAACATATCACTCGTTGATTATTCCATTCAAACCCTGACTGTGGATTCTCATCACAGCTCCAGCAAAGATGGCGAATACGAATCCAGGATTCGTCCTTTTGGCCCGATCCGAATCCCGATGCGAATCTTCTGCCTGTCAGGCTGGATTCGGACTCAAATCCCAAACCTTAAATCTTACGAATCCGCTCAGATTTCTAGTCTACATCCTCCCAGTTTCCAATTCCCAATTTTACACAATGGGCTTAGGCAATCCAAGTTTTTTATCTCCACCACCAACCATCCTCAGTAATGTACGTTATCTGATTACCCATCAGTACTATCTATCACCTTTGATTTTAAAACTACAACCTATGTATATGATTTGATTTCTGTTAAGGTCCGATTCGAATCCGTACTCTATTCCGGATTAGAACCCTCAGCAAGAAATGGTGGATTCCAAATCGGATTCGCCCCTAGCCCTGGATCCTTTCATGATCGGATTCGCCCATCTCTGAGCTCCAGGAGTCACAAAAGGGGCCTACGTTGCTATTAAGCCTAACTTTAACGAGAACAAGAACTTACAGGAATATCGGAAATCTTCGTGATCGGTTCCATCTTTTCGACGCACCCAATCGACACTTCTGGGACCCACAGAGCACAAGCAACGTGAGCCCACTTATTCCCAGACTGGGTCGTCTTCATAGCTCCACCTTTATTGGGACATAGGGCGCAAGATGGCTTCAATGCAAGTGAGCAGGCCTTGCACAACCAGTTGCCTAGAGGAGTAGAACATTCGTCAAACATCTTCATCCATTAAAATACTACAGGCGTGTTCCAACCTCCTACTAGCAGTTACCAGGGACCCATAATTTTCCTGTAATGACTCGCCATTCAGGGGGCTGGTCATATCCTATGCTTCTATGTTGCGATGTTGCCCGAGCCTCACCTAGTTTCCAAAAATTCCGCTGGGGTCAAATCGGCGTTCTTGCTCAGATAGACAAAATTGCCAGCATGCCACCAGGTACTAAGGTAGGACAAAATATCCAGGATACTCTTCCATTACAGAGAAATATTCCTAGTTCAGCACAACAGTCGCGAAAAGTTTTGTCTATCTGGATAGTTGGGTATTTTATTCACGTGGGTATTTCTCGAACTATGTGACGCTCGGTCAAGAACGCATCAGAAATCTCTTATTGACAAGCCCCCTGAATGGCGAGTCATTACAGGAAATTTGTGGGTCCCTGCAGTTACCCAGATCCAGAGCTTGAGCGCTGGTTAGCTTGGAACAGTGTAATTTTGGACTAAAAGGTAAAGTGAAGATCCAAAACACCTGAGCATGTTCCACCCTCCAACAAATAGTAACTATTAGTTACTATTTCCGTTCCAACCTCACCAAAAGTTACTACGCTGACCGTTCCAACATACTCGAAATAGTAACTATTTGCTTACCACGCTCGGGAGCGTAGTAACTAAGGATCTCTATAACGTGAATGGTGGGCCGTGGCATAATATTCTGCTGGAAAATAGAAAGATCGTTCCAGCCTTGACGGCAAAAAGCCAGAATTCGTGACGTCATGCGTAGTAACTACGGTGAGAAGGATGGAACACGCTTTATATGACTAAGTCGAAAACACGCCAGTGATCCTCAGGAAGAAGGAGTAAGCGTCTCCGTAACGACTCAAACTCAACGACTCAAATCCTGTGTCAAGCAGTCACTGCGATCTCTGGGAGCAGCTGTGACACCACTTCTGCCTTTCTTCCGCTAGGTACCCGGAGAGGCCGGAGATTTTGCATCGGCAAGGAGAGATAGTCATCAAGAGTATTCTTATGAGCCCTTATTCAGCTACTCTGGCTGACTGGTAGCTGACTTTTGTCAAGTATATGAAGATGACACTTTTCAATGTTAACGTTCAAAGAAGTTAGTTTAGAAGTTTGGAGTGCAAAGAGAACGTCGGCGTCTCTACCAAAAACATCTATTCATCCAGCTCATCGTCTGCATAATTCTTTTTCATGAATTCTTTAGGCCCAGTTTGAAATTCAGCCTAAACTATCGTGCTTTATGTTGATTTATCTTTGTACTGTTTTTTCCTTTACTCCACTCTCGCCTTGTGCATTTGGTGAGACATTAGTTAAATATATATATATATATATAGTATATATACACTTTCAATGTTAACGTTCAAAGACGCATACTCCTATTCCTGCTGTACCATCATCGTTCCAACGTGTCTATGCCTTCATGGAGGTTGGAAAGAAGATAGTCGGAAGAAGACGAAGAGTTGCTATATTGAAATAATTAATCAAGAGTTGCTTTTTGTAACGAGAATAACGAGATAGACGGATAGGATTTATCTGCAGTGACTACAAGCAACTGTCTTCATCAGTCTCATTTTCTACGCCAGTAGCCTCTCTGCTTTAACTGGGTTGTAAGAGGAAGCTTTTAGGGTGGTTGTGTCTATTTTTAGACTTCTTGCAAAGATTGTGGAAAACAGAAGGTTATGTCCATATATAGAATTTTGGAAGTCAGAAAAAATGCGTTCACAAAAACAGAGCAACCCGGAGAGCAGCAAAGATAATTCATTCTTCATAGGAACGTCCAGTCGGAGACATCGCTATCTGGGGCATGTGCGGGAAATTGTCCGCGCACATACTGTAAGGAAACTTTGAGAAAATTACGCTCTTTGACTGAACACGACTTAATGAAGAAAATTTCGGATACCCTAGGTTTAAGCTGAGCAAGTGAGAACACCTTACACTGTAAAAAGTTTCTCCGAATAATAATGCAGTATTTACTACTGGGATTAATCTTATCTTTATTGGGATAAGATTAATCCGAATCAGGGTTAATCTTATCTCAATAAAGATAAGATTAATCCCAGTAGCAAATACTGCAAGATTTTTTTTTACAATGTAGTTAGTTTCTACCAACCGCTTGTTGCGTCTACCCTAACTATTCTTGGCTTGGGATCTTATTCTAGTACTGTTATTGCATGCCAACTTGTCAAGCTTATGGTATTGATAAGCGTATTTCAGCGGAAAGTGGCAGAAGAGAACGCAAAAAATATTCGTCAGGTGACGCGGAAAAGTTCAAAATCGAGATGAAATCGACGCGAATCTAACTTATAATATGGGCGAAGCTCCTCGAGTGCTAACAAATAGTTTCTCTTCTTTTCCACCAGGCAGCGACAGATTCGCTAGCACGAACCCAAATCGCGTTTCTGAAGCAGACATACAAGGAATTCAAATGGCAGGTTGAAATTAACCTGAATCTCAAAAATAACTAAAAGAGCGACTTAGAAGCTAGATAGCGTCGTCATTGTTGGTCACGGGGATCCAGGACGGAACCAGCGGGATACAAGAGATGTTTCCAAACCTAAATGTGTACTTAAAAAGAAGGTGGCTACTGTATTTACCTGAGGGGATGGTTGTAATGCCATAGCAGGCTTGGTGGACGCAGATGTTACAAGAATCGCAGAAGACCATCTCATTACCATCCTCGCAGTCAGGCTGAAAGATGAACACAGTCAAAACATTTGAAGGAGAAAATTGCGAGCCTGTTAACCACCCAGTGTTGAATAAACCAAGAAAGCGGGATAACGACCAGAGTTAGCTCATTTCAACGCGACTCCTGACAGCTAAGAGTGGAAAAAACTCGGCTCTGTCCACCCGAGTAAAAAAAAAACGTACACCATGGATCTCATGGACGGCTGTACGAGATACCTTACACTTCTTTCTACTGATACAGTCAAAGGTCCTGCGTCTCATGACATAAATAATTAGCACTGTTTGTTAGGCAAGATTTTGACCGTCGCAGTTTTTGCACGGCGCGCTTTTTGCTTTTGCTGTTTTGACCGGATACCGAACATCAAGTGTACATAGTTCCTCGAATAACCTTCGCCTTTAATCACATCCAACTGTGGCAATATCTTGAGCATGTTCCACCCTACTTACCGTAGTTAATACGCATGACATCACGAATTCTGGGTTTTTGCCATTAAGGCTGGAACGATTTTTCTATTTTCCAGCAAAATATCATGCCACGGACGAATCCAACCAATGACGTTACAGATATGCATAGTTACCACGCTCACTACGCTCCCGAGCATGGTAAAAGAGTAGTAACTATTAGTTCCATTTCGAGAAGGTTGGAACGGTCAGCGTCGTAACTTTCACGAGGTTAGAACGAAAACAGTAACTAATAGTCACTAATGTTAGAAGGATGGAACACGCTCCTTGTTTCGTCGTCGCTCAGAAACCGGAAGATCAGGCACAAGGAGGCACTGTGCACGTTTTCTTCTTCTTGAGATAAAAGAACGTGATTCATAGCGATAAATCGCGCATGGAATAGATGGAGCAAGCTGGCAGTTTATGACGGTGAATACCGAAATATCAACTAACAAAACAATAACGGTAATCAATACTTTAAAAGGAATGCTGACTTACCGCCCGACAGACGTCACAAATAACACTTTCATCGTACTCAATGCCCAAACCATCTTCTGACTTGATGAACGCACGCATGTTGAGGGCACATTGTCGCTCATATTCCTCGACAACGCGTTCAAATGTCAGTTCTGAGATGGCGCTCAAACCTGCAGAAAGGAATACATATATAACACAGAAGTTTAGAATTCGAAATTTGAACAATAGTGAAGGATATAATAATTAGAAAAGAAGAGTGAACGGAGCGAGCAATTCGGCAAGAACGGTTGCTATCTTTCTATCAATAAATAACAAGCCTTCCTTGCTATCGCCTTGTTCCGCTATTCACGAATAATCAATTTTCAAATAGTGAAATTTCCGTGTGATTTGTGGTACCTCTATGCGTTTGTATTTTGTTGTATGTCTTACGATAAAGATTTGTGAATTTTTTTTTTCGGGCACTAAGCAATCTTCTCAATCTTAACACTGCCCACTGAAAAGCCGCGTTTGTGTTGAGATTCAAATTTCCCGCGTCATAGTAGAATTTATGTTGTGGGGATGGCAGCAGATATTCTGAACGTCATAACTAGAGCAGATAGTTGAAAATAAGAAATCCCTTTGCAGAATCTAAAATAATTCAGTGTAGTCACGTATGACACAAAAGTAAGTTTTCAGTTAAACTTTAACAACACTTTCAACAATTTCGTACACTTCAGCGCAAATAAACTGAAAAACAGGCTCAAGGCGTATAGCTGCGAGATCCTCATGCCGTGAAGACCAAGGGGTCTTGAAAAGAGTCGGCCAAGGTACAAAAAACTAGTCGAACGTCGTTAGTAAAAATTAAAATACCTCGTTCGAGATCCAAACCTTCGCGAACAGAATAGATCGAGACATAAAAGAGGAGGATCCCATCTAAGCTCAAGGGGGAGGGGGGATCTGAAAGCTACCTTTTATGAACAATCCGACTAACTTTGTTGACAAACTTATCTGTGATGGCGAGACTGATATGTCAACACACGATATATTTCAATGTGACTATTACATAGGAAAATTACGCGGAGTATTTGGAAAGGAGACGGCGACTGAATGGGCTGGCGGTGGTTGCTTACAAGTAAAGTAATAGAAAGGTCTTGGCCTTTAGTCTCGCATTAACTTGGATGGATTAAATGTAAAGGAATAGAGAGATCAAGCATGTTCTCACCTTGCAATGCTCTTTCTCCATTTGTTCTCCGAAGCCACTGATCATCCAAATCATCCATATCATATGAGCAGACCTTATTTGCTCTCGCTGGTGCTGAGGACATCTGATGGATTTCCGGGTTGTAAAAATCATCATTTGTGGTCCTTATAAACTTATTCTTTGGTAGCTTGAAGTCCTGTATGTATGAACTAGTTGAGCTTACAGTCACGGATGACTCTGGTAGGGATTCCGGGTTGACTGGTACTTGCACTCCACGCTCCCACTCCTGCTTCCACGAATCTCCAAGTATCCAGTATTCACTCTGGCTCAGGGGTTCGTTGTCAGGGAGCTTCATGGCTGAGATGAGGTCCTTACGGAAAAGCTAAAAGACAGAAATAGTAAGTTACCATTCTAATGTACACTACAAGCCGTGGTCGAAACACTTAAGAAAAAAAGTAACTCGAAGTACTACATGGTATCGCACTTTCTAGGGATATTCTAGAAACTCTTAAATTTTAACCCAATAGGGCTGATATCCGACAGTCCAGTTACACCTCACTTAGTTACTTAAATAGGCCTTAAAACGGTAAAAATGAATTCCTTCGTTTGTCGGCTATCCACAGAAAATCGATTGCATCTGATTGCATCGAATAAAATTATACTTTCGGATTTATGGCACCGCTATGTGCTTGTCCTTCTATGCTTAAAATATTTAGCAACTACAAAGGTATCGCAAGCCATTACCGAAATATAACACATATAATCGTCACTTTCCAACTTTTGTTGAGACGTGACTTTTCGGAACTAAAGCGCCCGTAAAACAAAAAAATGCAGGCTTTGGTTGAAACTCGGATTCTCCCCGTCTTGATGAATTTTGGTTTGTCGTGCAAGCATCGCACATTGTGAACGTTATTACTATAGCCCCGAGTGAAAAAAAAAGAAATCCCATGGATAAATCAAAATAATTCAAATTATTCAAATCTGACGTAAAGATAAGCTGCATTTTCAGTTAAACTTTAAATACCAACAATTAGGGTATTTTCTTATTAGGTATACAAGTCACCCCCCTCCCCCCACCCGTATTCCTACGATATATTCTATAGTCTTGGGCAAAGGACAAAACTCTTTCTTTCAATTCTTGTCTCTTTGAAGAAAGGACTGTCCTTCCTATACTTCAACTGGGTATGTTCATTGTCTATTCGAAACAACACCAATGTCACCCTATCATCATTATCGATTACTACCGAAGAGACCAGGTGCTACCAGCAACGAAAATGGGGACACTAACATACTAACATATGCGACTATGTCCGACTCTTTCATGACTAAGGAGGAATATCACACTGCAGTATTTGACTATTTATGTGGGGTATACTCTCTCTATCTCTCTTCCTGAACTCAGTCGTTGTTTTGTTGCAACCCAACCGCATCTGCAATTTTTTTTCTAGAAAAAAAGAGAAAAGTATCTACCTCTGCAGGAGCCTCGGGGGCATTCCGGTTGTAGATGTTATTAGCTCTTTGCGGCATGTTAGCGATTTTGGAAGGACTGGATCGACCCCGTGAATCACTGTCATCTTGCTGTATCGTAGAAGGTCTTGCACTTTTTCTTTTGCTCTTCTGGCCTGCAAGTCAAAATACACAAGTTATGTTTTGCAGATACCATAGTATCCGATGCCACGGTCTAAAGTCATTTTCGCAGTGACTGTGGTATCTGATACCACTGTCAATAGGTGTTTTTGCAATTATCGTGGTATCTGGCCAATTATCGTGGTATCTGAAAATTCATCTCACTTTCATCAAATTTTGTCGAATTGCTCAGAAAGAAGTTTAGTAGGCCTACTTAGTGACCTTGAAAAGTGAAATTTCGGCAATTGTCGTTTTTGCACAGCAACCGCATATCAGATACCACGGTAACTGCCAAAACGACTAATTAAAGATTCAAATACCGTGGTAAGAGATACCATGGTATCTGCAAAAACGCAACTATAGTTAGAAATTCTATTCATGGCAGGGACAGCTGACCAAAATCTGGGCAACGTAACTTGAGTCACTAGGTATTGATCCGGTATTGGTTGGTAACCATATATGAACAAGCATTCATGAAACTAAGGTGAAGAAGAAAGGGTACGGATACTATCTATGAGGCTATTGCTTCAAAAGACCCATTCCAATAGTAATATTATTCATTGGTTTTCCCCAGCACCTGTTTTCAGTTAGGAATCTCTCATTCACTTAGAATATCGATCCTACTCTACATTGCACTCAGTATTTTTACTGTCATACTGTATTTCAACAAATATATCAGTATGGAAAGGACGAAAACCCTAACCTACAGACCAAACTCGATAATCTACAAGAGATTCTTAGAAATGGCTTAGATTGCTGTCTAAAAATACCAAAATTTGGTTTAAAAGTGAATTGAGAACCTGCTCTTCAGGGAGCTCACACAAACTTTCGGTCAACTACATATACTGGTTAGCTATGTCACTTTGACAAGCAGCAGCAAGAATATCTGTGTGCGTTGAATATACTGAGAAATATCTACAGCAGATTTGAGATAGCTTTCGAGCATTTAAAAGCCCTTAGGTTGCTTATTGGTAACTTGCTTGTATTAACTCTAGCTTTCCTGTGAAGGTTGCCAAGGGAGTATCAAGCAACTGAAGAACAAAACGATGCAATTACCAGAAAAAGTAATTACCTGAGGACGACTCCTCACGGCCAGGCTGCTTCTTCATCCTGCTATGAGTCATGTCATTTCAATCATTTCCATGCTAAAGAAAAATCACAATTTGAAAACAGAACAGGGAAGATAACGAACATGAATACGGATTTATTGCACAAAAACCTTCAGGGCCATTGCAAATAAAGCTCATTCAGTAAATCAATAAAAATAAACACTAATCCAAGAACCGTTTTCTATACTCCATCATACTCATACAAGTAATGCATCAAAGATATTCCTTCAGCCCAAGCTGACTATGAATCATGTTTAATGGTGTAAAATGGATAAGTCAGCTACATTTTATTTTATGTAAGAAAATATAGCCAACTTGTACGTTTGCACCGTCAAATATAATGCATCAAATTTTTCACACTCACTAAACAAATCTTAACACACTCACACACTAAATGAACCACGCCATTACAATCACACATGTGAAAATGTAAGGATCGCTCTCCCTCTTTGCCTTTCCAAAATATTTCTGTCTGGCCCCAAGGGCCCAAGCATTTAACCTTCTAGCCTCATTTCAATTTATACTTAGGTTCACCACTTCTCAGTCCCAATTTCATATGCATGTAAAGTAACTGCTG
Organism: Branchinecta lynchi; assembly: GCA_023053575.1. Classification (NCBI taxonomy): domain Eukaryota; kingdom Metazoa; phylum Arthropoda; class Branchiopoda; order Anostraca; family Branchinectidae; genus Branchinecta; species Branchinecta lynchi. Next base: position 4,578,705 of record JAKZAP010000013.1, on the reverse strand, counting down.
GTGTTGTTCACCACATGCTTATGAGTCCTTGACTAACCAGACCAAGCCCCACAGCAGAAGACAAAACCTGGTTCAAAAAGCCTGTGCTTCTCTTGGGAATTCCTTCTTTTTCTACTTATATAATGCAGTGCTTGTTGTACTGAACCACCCTTGTTCCTTAATTGCTCAATCCAATCTTAACCTAAGGTTTAAATTTCATCTAACATATCAGATCAATCAGAATTTTGCCTGAACTACAATCAACTCTTTTGTAGGCTAAGCATCTGTCAAGAACCGGCTGCAAAGTGCCTAGTTTTTTTCATTGCCTGTGCCAAATGCTGGGGCACACTAACTCAATGAAGTATTCACGATTGGAGTATAATTTAGACAATAAACATCCAACATTTGTTCATATTAGGTCAGGATGCCCTGGTATTTGGCATAAACTTATCCCCGTTTGTACAGGCTATTTATTACAAACTGCTGGAATAACAAGCATTTGGCAGAGCCGATCCAAAAATCAGGCATTTCCAATAAACTGCTTCAACTCATCAAAGTTCTCTTCCAAGTTTAAAAGTGTCAAGAGAAGCATGGACTATGCCTAGTTGGCCCTACTATACCAGAAGGAACTATTTTTATCTGCTTGACAGGATGTAAGTCAGCAACTATTGAGTCAACATCAGGTCTTTAAGGACATCAGAATGGGTGTTTCAGGATTAAATTTTACCTTTAGCCAAAAACGGCACACAGTCAAATTCCAACACTAAGTAACACAGCCTCCCTCTACTATATGTTCACGATATTCTGTACTTTCATGGTATTTTAAAAACTTCTATCTGCCTCTGTTTTGGCCAATTTTATTTATTTATCACCCGTCATTTCAGACAGAAAAAGGACGGAGTACAAAAATGAAAAGAAAAACAAAACAAAAGCAAAACTTTAAATACATTTCACTGGTTATTCATTCTTCACTTTCACCACTAACTCAAGTCAAAATAGGAAAAACAATAGCTAGAAGATTCTAGTTGTCTAGACAGAAACAGAAGGAGGGCAGAATAGTAGATTTGATGATTTAAGGTTACAGCTTTTATCTGCAATTTGAATGGTAAGCTTAGTCTAGCATAAGGCTAAGACCTACCAGTCATACACATATCATCCGTTTTAGGAAACACTGCTTGAAAGTTAGGGTAGAGGTGTGCTTCTTAGAATACTTCTCCCACTTGTAGACCACCTTGTTTTTCTTTGTTTGTTTTTCCATCCCCAAAACAGTCAAGCAGTGAGAATGATAAATTCAAAACTTCATACTAGACAAGAACCAAATGGTTCACTTTTCTTTTAACATGGAGAATGATACCAAAATCTTTTTTTAACATTCTTTTCCGGTTGTTGTAAATGACAACCAGGAAAGTAGTGCAAAATGCCGGATCCCACAACCTGGCAGGGAAAGGGTACAGGATAAACTCTGTTAAAAAAATTTCATTCTCTATGTTAGAGAAAGATAAAACACTTGGCTCTGAACCAATATTTAGTTCTTAGTTTATTATTCTGATTTGACTATGAAGGAATGGAAAGAAACAAAGTGATCTTCAAAATTCGATGTTTATGGGGGTGTTCAATGTCCTCTTACTCCAGGGCACTGTGCTCCAAGGTCAGAGCACTTGGCTAGTAAATTTGTTGGGGCATATCCAGGGTATGCCCTAACACTGGAGCACTCTGCAGAGTGTACCACAAATCCCTGATTTTGGAATGTGCTGGTTATGTTCGACCCTATGCCACGTGCTGGATATCCTATGACTACTGGTGTGTACCTTAACCCTCACCTACTCTACTATAAAGAACTGCAATTAGTTACTTTCTGAATTCAACTCAAAATCATTAATGTTTTATGGAGATGGCCTATCCAGCATTTGATCCCAAAATAGGGTGTTTGTGATACAGCAGGCCTAAGAATTCTGAAGTCGCCATTCAAAACACACGAAGAGTCATGCCTGTACTATTGCCTAAACGCTTCAACCATCCTGCTTAACAGAATACTGTTCGAGTGGTGCTCAAACCCCCAGCTGCAGGCGATCCCACCAAAACGAAGAAACAGCCCTACACATACTCTTCCATTCCCGCCAAACGCCATGGAAAAACCAAAGCAAACCCAACCAAACCTCTTAGCAATCTGCCTAAACTTCAAACTACCTTCAAATCCCGGTACCGAAAGAAGTGACGATATACAAATAGATGATGAAAACCTTCTACTGCACAACAGTCAACAGCAATCAGATGAGAAGAAGAAAAGAAAGACGGAAAGGGGTTGGCTCCAAGCCAGACCCAAAACGAAGTTGGAGCTGAAGAAAGGAAGGAATGTCTACCAAAAACTTCAACCAAAATACAATCATCAATCAATCAACGTGACACATCAAAAAAATGTGCTTTATGGTAAACCTTTTTCAAAATATGAATGGGCTTTTTTTTAACCATATTTTCCATCACAAAAGAACTAGATTGAAATTTAGAAAACCGGCATAAGATTTCCTCAAATAAAAAAAAAAGTAGCTGTAAGTTTAAAAAGGTGAAAAAGAAGATACAAGCCAAGTCTGTGGAAGAGCAATAGTGTTAAAAATCTCACAAGATTTCGTCTAGATAGGAAATCCCTGACAAAAATCCTCGTCCCAAAACTAGAAGAAATGCTTGAATTTCAGACTTATCCAAAAAGAATATACTTATCTGGACACCTCTTTCAATTTTTCATACACTGGTTTTGTTTCTTACTTATAAAACAGTCAAACGAGAAGAAAAAATCACAAACTCCATGCCAGTGAACAGCTTACTCTTTCAGCAATCTTTCTGGCACCAAAGTAAACTGAAAACTTATATTTCAATAAATTCACTGAATTTTAAATTCTTCTTGTTTCAACCGTTGGTTTAAACGATCTAGCAGAGAAGTACAGAAATTTGTATAGAGACATTTGTTGGTTTGCAAACTATTTAGTAGTAAAGATGAAATTTTGATAAAATTCCTGCCAGAGACCAGTTACTGACAATATTACTTTCAATTTCCTACTTGTAGGTGTTATTAAATGAACTCTGGGGGACCCTAAAGAAGAAACTGTAGAACAAAATGGCAAATATTCAAAACGGTGTGACATAACAGAAACTTAATATGAACTGAATGTTTTTGGCAAGTAGTTTGCATCAAAAGTTACCTGCTACATGCCCCTCATAAAATCCAATGACAAATTGCCTCAAGATGCACTAGACAAACAACAACAATCACATGTGAGATCTTCGATAAGTTATCTGAAGGGGGAAGAAAGTTATCTGAAGGGGGAATAAGCAGAAATAAGCGACCAGGCTTTTGATTCATAACAAGCCCCACACTAGCCCTGTAAAAAAGTCAACCAGCAGTCAGCGCTGAAGTCATAAGTCTACATCGACAAAATTTATGAGGTTTGACAGAAAAGAGTTGAGCAGGGCACAAATAGAGGCAGATGAATTTTAAAGAATCTTAAACATGGCTAGCCTAGCCCTAGGCCTAAGACACTAAGTCCCTAAGAGGAGCTGACCTAGATAAACTCAGATAAACTAACACCAAGAAGTAACATGCCATTGTTTACTTTACGCTAGCAAACCTAGCGGCCAAAAAGTAACTGACCTGGAAGGAATATTATGAAGGGCGTAGGCCTGGCTAGCTAGATGGGATAAAAACTTTTAAGTTAACTTTGTGTTTTCTTCAACAACTATTCAATGTTAGGTACTAAGGTGATATTCAGTATGCCTATATTGGCCTATATTGACTGACTGCTTCCAAAATCTTAGGATCTCTGTATGACTAAGAACTAGCAGAAAAATCGTTTTTTCTTTTTAGTTACAAAAACTAAGCTAAGTTAGCCTGGACTCGGCCAGGTAGCATTTTCAGTTTAAGCTCCTGGGTAAAGTTTGGAACACGAGGGATTACTAGGCCTAGGCATTGACTTGACTGGAAAAGAATAGCCTAGCCCAACCAGTTTTCAACGAACAAGCTTGCCTCTTCCTCAATTCTTTGACTTGCTACAAGTCAGCACTCATTGGTGAAGAACCAATGAGATAATACCTTGAAGCTCAAGTCCTTATTTGAGAGAATGGTCGTAAAGAAGTTTGTGCTTTACCGTTTATTTGTTTAATCCTGTTTTTACAAATCTATTGGCGCCATTAGCGAATATTTTGCTGTAAACAAACGGGCATGTGAATGTGGACGACATCTAGGTTTTATCGCCACTTTCATCACGAAGGATAAACAAATCAATTTTCGGGCTGGCTTAGTATAAAAGTGCAAAGAACAGTATAGGAAGCCGGACGAGTTGCCGAAGAAAGAAACAAAAATAAAACTATCGGTGCATTACTACTGCTTACAATAGTGCTTACAAGTAGAGACAAACTTGAGAGTAATCAGGTGTTGCTGACAAGATATGGTAACACACGGAGGGAAAAAATTATTTCTTCAAGCCAGAAAATCTCACAAAAAGCGTATTCTCGCCGTTCCCCGAGGACTCCACTTGAGGAGTCCCCGCGTTTTTGTTTGTCCCAGGGACTGACTCCCCGTATTCTCGCGAATCCCCACGGGCAGGGAGCAGTCATGCACAAATCCTCAATTTTTGGGCATGGTGCCCCAACGTCTGGGCATGCCCGAACGTATGGGCATGGTACCCATACGTTGGAGCACCATGCTCTGGAGCATGGGCATGGTACCCCTGTGAAATTTGGATAAACTGAGATTGGTTACATACCTAAATAGGGCCTTCTCCCTGTCCTAGATCAAAAGATACCTGATTTCACTGTCTATCCAATCTCATTTTCCAATTTACAAAATGTTAGAGCACTTCCAAGATACATAGAGTTTTTTGGAGGCCACTTCTCTTCTAGTGGGCTTATCCTATCCTTTATCAGAAAATTGCTGCTAGGTAGCATGGATGAGGCAAGCTTTTCAATCTGTTCACTGGAGCAAATATTTCCTTTAGATTGTTTGCCTTTTATTGTATTTATTTTGAGTTATTTTTTTTTTTACCTGTTTTTACTCTGACTTTTGACTTTTTGACAACATGGAAAAGGATTGAGTAACCTAGTGGCAACTACCTGTAAAAGGATAGGGTAAACCCACTGGGAAAGAAGTGGCCTCCACAAAACTCTCTGTATCTTGAAAGTGCTCTAACATTTTGGAAATTGGAAAATGAGGTTGGATAGACAGTGAAATCAGGTATCTTTTGATCTAGGACAGGGAGAAGGCCCTATTTAGGTATGTAACAGTCTCGGTTTATCCAAATTTCACAGGGGTACCATGCCCATGCTCCAGAGCATGGTGCTCCAACGTATGGGTACCATGCCCATACGTTCGGGCATGCCCAGACGTTGGGGCACCATGTCCAAAAATTGAGGATTTGTGCATGACTGGCAGGGAGTGCTCCGATTATCATCACCATCATCAAAAAGGACTCCCTTTCAGATTCAGAGGGAAATCAATTTTTCCTGATGTTGGTGCAGTGTAAAATTAAATGAAAACATTCAGAATAAGTAAAACCTAAAATGACGTGGATCCAGACTAACTTCGTCAACCTCATATTTTATTTTCTAACAAAATCGATTTTGGAAGCATTCTCCGTGTTGTCACTGTTTCTGTAAGCGGAGTCCGCGTGGAGTGACTCCCTCTATTCTCGTCGTTTCCTTCGATTCCCCGAGGAGTCCTCGGGGAACGGCGAGAATAGGCCTAAAGAAATACACTAGCCACATTCAGGATAGCATTTATGACATCAGTACTGATGACCAGGGTGTCGCAAGCGCATTTTCGTTGGGGGGGGGGGGTGAAGAGTTAAATTTACCGAATCTTTAAAAGAAATCACCGAATCCTAGAAACTAAGAATTCGAGCAGAAACAGGACAGTACATGGAACAGAAAGGATTACGTAAGAAGAATAACATTAAAGGGGAACATGAAAGACGATTAGCCAACTATTAGGCGACGTTTTCGGCGAAGCCCGCTTGGAGAATATATTGCCGGGCATGATTGTAGCGACAGCTTCTATCTACTATAGCCAATAGAAAATGAAATCTAGTGCCGCAGGCGAAAATGTTAGTAGATAGGGATAAGCCACCCAGGAAAACCTGAATGTAGCCATTCAGGTAAACTCTCTTAAGCATGGATAATCTCAGCTGTTTCATAATACTTGATAGCTGGAGCTCCATCTGTCTGGCTATTGTAACGAACACCATCTATAATCTTGAGCAATGGCGATGGTAGCGACAAGTTTAAGTGCGCGAGCAGCATATGATTATTTGTGTATTGTCTGCTTCAAATGTCATCGGATTAGACTAATGTGCTACCATCTACGTCAGTAGTAGAGCTATACACCAGTCAGAGTGTGAGAAGAGGATAACATCATGGTTCAGAACCAGTGTTTCAAGGAATTGTATGCTGAAATCATTTGCAGATGACGTCTTATTTATCTGTTCGTACAAAGTAACCAACATGCTGCAACTCATAATAGTAAAAAAAAAAAAAAAAAAACTTCTAAACTTTTCCCCGACTGCCAAGTGGTGTACAAACAGCCAACTATTTACTTTTCAAATATGTTTACAACAAGAAAGATATTATAGTTTCAACATTTTTAAAATGCGACACGAGGGGGTCTCACAGACCCAGCAGACAACAGTCTGCCGGGTCCCCCCTACTTCATTCCAATCGTCGTCATATCGAACATACTGCTGATTTTCGCCACACGCATCGCAGTTCACGAAAATGTCTACTGCGTAAACTTCATGACAGCAGCGAGGACACCTTCCCTGCCCCAGACGGGGCGTTACGATTGACTTGCACCAGGGGCACCGGGTTCTTCTAGCTTCCATAATGACGACCTAGACAAAAAGGAATATTTTAACACTCAATGGCAGTTAAACGTGTATTTAAGAAAAGAATGACAAAATAGGTTTGAAAACTCATTTTTGCCCTCCTGCAATTTCTACATCCTCCGGCAAGTTTTCAAGCACATGCTTGCAGAAATCCTCCACCGCCTTGATGATTGGATTCGACGGATCAACTGCCAACGTTAGACTTATGTATTGGGTGACACCGATTTTCCCCTTAGCATCGATTCGGATGTCGATTTTCATCCCCCCTTCTCCAAACTTGTAGTCTTTCGCGAACTTGTAGCGTCTCCAGTCACTACTGTTTTCAAGATTCCTGACAAAAACAGAGTTGTAGCAAGACGTGTTTCCACTGCTACCTCCTTTACTGAAAACAGTTTTCAAAAACTCTGCTGATTCGCTCATCTGAAAATAAATACTAATTACGAGAGTTCAGATAAAGACACTGTTTTCAGTTAAACTTTAAATGAAATACATACTGCAACTGGTGTCACAGCTGAGGAGAAAAACATCAAACAAACAATAAAACAGACAATAAAAGAAAGAGGTAAAAGATTAAAAATGTAAGGATAATACAAGCTGTAAGTAATAAACAGAGACTAGTATAAAACTAAGTACAAAGCTTCTATTCTCTATGGTCTTTAATTCGTTGGAAGCTGTAGGAGGTTTGAAATAAGATATCGTAAATAAGTGGGGTATGGTTAACAAGCATAACATTACTAAAATTCTGGATTGCTTACCTTAAGAGTTTCAAATGTCAATGTAACACTGCTAAAACTTTGATCACTGCTAGTTTTATAGCTACTTAATTCAAGATTCATTAATTGACAACGCCTAAACTTCTCTTTGATAATTCTGCTTTTGTTTTCCACTATGTCCATCACCACTCCACCCTGCGTTCATATACCGTGAATCAATCTTTTGAACGATAGACCTAGTTTTCTTATTGCTACCCTTTTGTTGTCATTGTTTTTATTTCAAGGTTCACTGACTGATAAAGTCTAAACTTTTACTTGGCTAATTTACTTTTTATGGTTTAAGTAACCAGCCCATCACGTGTTCACATACCATGGAGCAATGTCGTAAACGATAGAACAAGCATCCTTATTGTTACCCTTTTGGCTGCTATTGTTCTTATTTCGCGACTCACTGATTGATAAGGCCTAAACTTTTACTTGATTAATTCAGTTTTATTGTTTAAATGACCAGCCCATCACGCGGTCAGATACAATAGAGACAACCTGATATATAAGACGTAGCTACTGTAACGAAAAACAGTGTGCATTCTGGACCAAAGTCTGAACGAAGAAAAGATTTTTTATACAAGTGAAACAAAATGGACTCTCCTCAGGTATTGTAAAAGTTTGTTACTCTCATCTTTTTTTTTTTTTTGTTTTTTTTTTTTTGTCTTCTTCTTTTTTGGAGGGAGGGTTATTTTACAACTTAATTTCAGGCTAGGACAAGTAGTGAGGCTAATTCCTTAAAGTTCAAGTGAAGCCATAGTTTATCCTTCATAACTTTAGAACATTACATCATTTGAAGTTCAAACTTAACATTCTATAACAAGGGGTGAAACAACTGACAACTAAATCACTGAATTTTAACGATTTGCCATTTCGTTTCAGGACCACTTATTCTGTTATGTTTGTGCCTACGCTGACGTGTGCGAGGTTCACGGCTTCTATGGTCACAAGCTATTGTGTCCTACTCACCTCGTTGATGATACGTGTGCCTTTAAGCAGTTCGGGCTTTTCGTCTCGCAGGAACGACGAGTCAGGAGAGGATGCGCTCTCTGCCACTACAATGGTAATTAACTAACACTCTTACTGCATTAAAACTTGCTTGAAGTGACATATTCGTAACCTAACCTAACCCATATTTAGAATACTAAAGCAGTCAACAATTATGTGAATGTGATTTACTGTTGTCGGAAACTAACATTTTTCTTTTTAATTTCAGGCTTCTGTGGAATCCACCGATTTTCCACACCACTGGCTTACTGCTGGGACCACAGATCGACAGAGTGTTCGAGTGCTGAGGTTGGGACACAACCACCTTGCAGAGCCGCCGTTAGTCCTGAACAGCGTCGGGAAGAGGAGGAGTCGGTCATTGTTCTTCAGCAGGTGCAGCAAGGTGGTGCACCACCACCACCACCTCCCCCAGCAGCTGGAGCAGTCCCGTCAACATCCAAGGTACGGGTGGACAACCGTCCGATAAGGATTAACTTCACCCAGAAAGGAGAAAGAACTGTGCTAAGCGATGGCAATGTAAATGTAAATGTCAATGTAACACTGCTAAAACTTTGATCACTGCTAGTTTTATAGCTACTTAATTCAAGATTCATTAATTGACAACGCCTAAACTTCTCTTTGATAATTCTGCTTTTGTTTTCCACTATGTCCATCACCACTCCACCCTGCGTTCATATACCGTGAATCAATCTTTTGAACGATAGACCTAGTTTTCTTATTGCTACCCTTTTGTTGTCATTGTTTTTATTTCAAGGTTCACTGACTGATAAAGTCTAAACTTTTACTTGGCTAATTTACTTTTTATGGTTTAAGTAACCAGCCCATCACGTGTTCACATACCATGGAGCAATGTCGTAAACGATAGAACAAGCATCCTTATTGTTACCCTTTTGGCTGCTATTGTTCTTATTTCGCGACTCACTGATTGATAAGGCCTAAACTTTTACTTGATTAATTCAGTTTTATTGTTTAAATGACCAGCCCATCACGCGGTCAGATACAATAGAGACAACCTGATATATAAGACGTAGCTACTGTAACGAAAAACAGTGTGCATTCTGGACCAAAGTCTGAACGAAGAAAAGATTTTTTATACAAGTGAAACAAAATGGACTCTCCTCAGGTATTGTAAAAGTTTGTTACTCTCATCTTTTTTTTTTTTTTGTTTTTTTTTTTTTGTCTTCTTCTTTTTTGGAGGGAGGGTTATTTTACAACTTAATTTCAGGCTAGGACAAGTAGTGAGGCTAATTCCTTAAAGTTCAAGTGAAGCCATAGTTTATCCTTCATAACTTTAGAACATTACATCATTTGAAGTTCAAACTTAACATTCTATAACAAGGGGTGAAACAACTGACAACTAAATCACTGAATTTTAACGATTTGCCATTTCGTTTCAGGACCACTTATTCTGTTATGTTTGTGCCTACGCTGACGTGTGCGAGGTTCACGGCTTCTATGGTCACAAGCTATTGTGTCCTACTCACCTCGTTGATGATACGTGTGCCTTTAAGCAGTTCGGGCTTTTCGTCTCGCAGGAACGACGAGTCAGGAGAGGATGCGCTCTCTGCCACTACAATGGTAATTAACTAACACTCTTACTGCATTAAAACTTGCTTGAAGTGACATATTCGTAACCTAACCTAACCCATATTTAGAATACTAAAGCAGTCAACAATTATGTGAATGTGATTTACTGTTGTCGGAAACTAACATTTTTCTTTTTAATTTCAGGCTTCTGTGGAATCCACCGATTTTCCACACCACTGGCTTACTGCTGGGACCACAGATCGACAGAGTGTTCGAGTGCTGAGGTTGGGACACAACCACCTTGCAGAGCCGCCGTTAGTCCTGAACAGCGTCGGGAAGAGGAGGAGTCGGTCATTGTTCTTCAGCAGGTGCAGCAAGGTGGTGCACCACCACCACCACCTCCCCCAGCAGCTGGAGCAGTCCCGTCAACATCCAAGGTACGGGTGGACAACCGTCCGATAAGGATTAACTTCACCCAGAAAGGAGAAAGAACTGTGCTAAGCGATGGCAAAAAAAGGAAAATCAGCGATGATATTTCTGCCCTTTTTACTAAACCAAAGTTGTAGTGTTGTTGTTTTTTTTTTCTAGTAAACAATTACTATCGTTTTCCGTTTCGACATGTTTTTTTTTTTTTTTTTTTTTTCTGTTTTATAAAAATGCTACCAGTGCTTTGTTATAAAGCGATTCCAAAAAGGGTTGTCAAACATACTGTCTTTACAGACATCACCTCAACCAAGACAATCGGACATGGCGGATAGTTCCACCACCCGCCCATTCCAACCATATGACACAGACGATGAAGAAGGGGATAATCGAGTCATATTAGATGACATACCAGTTTCACAGTCCGATAACGAGGAAGTAGCTCAACCTCATGACGGTAATGTATACCAACCATTTGCCACGATGCGAAGACACACTCGTTCCTACAGATTCCAGCCCTCATCCATGGATCTAGAAGACTTACGATTCCGTGAACTGTTAAGTCTGACTCTGTTTAACGCACTAGAACGAATACGATTGCATGCGTCATCAAATTCAGGTGCAAAGCTTCAGTTGTATACAGAAATGTCATACGTTAGTGAGAGAACGGGACAAATAATAAAGTTTAATCCTTCAACAACTATGATTGAAATTAGAATGTTTGATAATTATCAAGAAAAATTAATGTTTCTCGTTCAGAAGATGGAGCAAGAGATAGAAGATTTTGAAAATAATCTGTCCGGTCTTGTATTTATCGCAACAAACTGTATTGATCTTAAATTCACTATCCTTAATGTGCCACATTTAAGAAAGGGTAGAACCTCGACTTCCAAATTGGGAAAGAGGTCAAAGAAAGATGGATAATTTTTTTTTTTTTTCAGAGTACTTAGGCGGTAGTTGGTTGGCGGTGCCTCCATTTTTGACAAAGAAAAGATGTATCCTAAATCCTAAACTTTCATATGGAAAAGAAGATTGTTTTCGAATTGCGATAGAGATCGCCTTTATCTGTGAAATAAATGGTGGGGTAAGGAAAGGAAAGCTAAGCTGTAGATATCTACAGCAAGAACTTAAAGCAATAAAAAAAGATTCTGGAAGAGAAATACACTGGAAAAACGACTTTCCCTTTCCAACAACGACGGTGGGTGTGGAGGTGTTTGAGTTCACAAATCCGTTGCTCACTGTTAACGTGTACCGTCCTAACACCGACAAAACAGTAGACTGTGTCAGACGGTCAGCTAAAAGTGGCGGAGACGTCATAATCCTCAATCTACTGTTCATACAAGATCCCCAACAACAAGGAAATGGACATTATGCTGCGATTACAAATTTTGATGGACTTTTTGGTGAAAAGAACTATCACAAGAGAAGCCACTGCAGACATTGTGGACTACCTTTTTCGAAAGAAGAGCAGTGTCAAATACATCAGAAGACATGTTCACCACATGCATCTGCCCCCGTGTACGAGATGCCTACGAGCGAAACCAGTACGCTCCAGTTTCTGAGTTTCAATAAGCTACAAAGACTTCCATTTGTAATTTATTATGATTTTGAAGCTAGCCTTCAACCATCTACACTTAAAGTAGGTGATTGCAGCGAAGTGATCCATCATCACATTCCTAACTCTTGGAGTTTGATATGTATCAAAAACGGAACTTCACTTTATCATAAAGAAACCTATGTTGGTGATGATGCAGGTTTGGAGTTTCTTGTAGCCGCTTTCGCTTTACAAACAAGAATACTCGACGAGATGAAGAAACCAGAAGTACCCCTCAATCTGCATACAGTACCTCTCAATTACGAAGAAATTAATGAGTGCTACATTTGTCAAAAGCCTCTGGAAGGAGATGGAGTTCGAGACCACGATCACTTTACAGGTATGCTAATTTATTATTATTATTATCAAAGTAAAATATTAATAACACTGTCTGAGAAGTACAAATATTAATACAGCTGTTTGAGAACTGTTTGAGAAGAGTAAATATTAATTGATACTCTTTTCAGGAAAGTTTCGAGGAAAGGCGCACTCTAATTGCAATCTGCAGCTGAACTTCAACAAGGGTTTCAGAATACCTACAATTGCCCACAATGCAAAAAATTACGACTTGAGCATTGTCATGTCAAGTTTTGGGCAGCTTATCTCAAAACTTCTAGCATCAGAGACACCACTTTCACAGCTTCCAGGACTGTCTAAGAGCTTTGTAGTTCCTACAACTTTCGAAAAGTATATTGCAGTACAGCTCGATTATTTGTTTTTCATCGACAGTTTCCAGTTTCTATCATCCGGTCTGGATTCACTTGCCAAAGTCTTGCTGAAAGACGAATTAAATAGAAATGCACTTAAAACAATTATCCATGCAGTACGCCCTGAACTTAGTGATGAACTTGTAGATTTAGTGCTAATAAAAGCTCCGTATCCTTACGAGTATGTCACGAGTGCTGAACAGCTTGCTACAATGACAGAATTGCCTCCGAAAGAAGCGTTCTATTCTGAACTGAAAGGCGAGTCAATATCAGACGAAGAATACCAAAGAGCAGTCTACATTTGGGACAAGTTTTCGTTTCGATCTTTCCTCGATTACCACACACTGTATCTTGAGATTGATGTGTCGATTCTAGCTGCAGTCTTTGAGTCATTTAGAAACGTATGTATAAGCAGCTACGGTTTGGATGCAGCTTGGTATTTCAGCAGTCCCCATTATACCTTCGAAGCTGCTTTGAGGTTTACTGGAGCTAAGATACAGCTCATAACGGATGCAGAACAACACAAATTTGTCTCCGACAGCATCAGAGGAGGTAAGATTTTTTTTTTTGTTTTTCGAAAACTAAACTAGCCTAAGGTTGTTTTGTATGATAGGCTATATATGATATTATTTCAGGTATATGCCAAGCTGTACGACGATATGCCAAGGCGAACAATCCATTACTTAAAGATGAAAAACAGTGGGATGACACTCAGGATACTACCTATATCTCAGTCCTCGACTGTAATAGTCTTTACAGTTTCTGCATGCTAGTAGGTAAGAATACAATATCTACAACAATTGAGATAAGTCGAGTTTAGTATGACTTATGCAGCGTTTACAAGTACAGGAAAACTTGAACAGAATCCGATCTTGGTGACAGGATTATGTTCACACGCAGAGGGAAAAAATAAATTCTTCAAACCAGAAAATCTGACAAAAACAAATTCACTTGTCAACAAAAAATATCATTTATGACATTAGTACTGATGATTGCTGCCCTTAAAAGCTAGCTAGACCTTTTTTGTGCTTTTTTTCCAGCGCCGCCGACAAGATTCCTTTCAAGTAGACCGGAATTTCTTTCATCATGAAAGGATTCCCGTCCCGCTAGACTTTTTTTCTACTCGTCTTCACGAACGGAATCCTTTCGAGTCGACCGGAATTCCTTTCTACTCGACGGGATTTCTTGTCCGTGTAAACGCTACATTATCCAGAAAATTCACCAAATCTTTTTGTAGGAAGGTTACCAGTTGGGGATTTTCGCTGGTTAAATCAAGAAGAAATACAGAACCTTGCTTCAACAATTCTATCTATCCCCGATGATTCACCTGATGGATATATACTTGAGGTTTCGCTAGAGTATCCTGCCGAGATCCACGATCTACACAACGATTTTCCGATCCTGCCAGTACTCAGAGCTGTAGAAAAATCTGAAATATCTGATTACTCAGCTGCCCATGGTAAACCATCAAAAACTGAAAAGCTTCTCCTCACTCTTGAGGACAAGAACAACTATCGGATAGACTACAGAAACCTCAAGACAGCCGTTAGACTCGGACTTCGATTGAAGGATATTCATCGTGTCTTAACATTTCGCCAAGAGCCATGGTTAAGTCCCTACGTTGAATATAACATACAGATGAGGCAGAATGCTACATCAGCATTCGAGAAAGACTACTATAAACTCCTAAACAATGCGTGCTTTGGTAAGTTGAGTGTCAGGTTTAATCATTGATTCGCTTTGATTGAGTGATATGATTGCCATCAGTTAAAAATAAATTCTCTTTTAGGTAAAACCATGGAACGGAAGGAAAACCGCCGTGAGGTTAAAATCCTGATTGGAGAGTATAACATTGAACGATACAAAAACAACCCTCGCCTCATTCGTTTTGAAGAAATAGGAAGCAGCGTGGCAGTAGCTCAACTTACACCGAAGAAAGTTGTACTTGACAAGCCGATATCTACGGGCTTTTGTATATTGGAACTGAGCAAGCTAGTTATGATTCAGTTCTGGTATGATTTTTTGAAACCGAAATATGGGCAAGATATTGAACTTCTATTTACGGATACAGACAGCCTTGCATTTTTCGTCAGAACTCCAGATCTGTATGGTGACCTCAAGTCCAGCAGTGAATTTATGGACCTGAGTGACTACCCAACCGATTCTCCTCTCCATACTTTAATGCATGATCCAACCAATCACAAGGTTGCTGGTGTTTTTAAAGACGATATATCGTACCCAGTCCTACGGTGTTATGCATTACGAGCTAAAAATTATCACTTATCTATCGCTGGTGGAAAAAAGAAGCAAACGTTAAAAGGTGTGTCACGTAACTTCGTAAAAAAGAACATCAAAGAATGCAACTTCCACAAAGTGCTCAAAACAGGTATTCCGACAAAAGGTCAAAATGTTACTATTCAATCTAAAAACTTTCAGTTAAGAACTATGAAGGTGAACAAGGTTGCACTTGTTAGCTACGATGACAAACGTTACTTGCTACCAAGTGGGTTGAAATCGTATGCATTTGGTCATTATCGGATTAAAGATCAAGCTTTATGGCAAGATATGGAGGCGGAAATCCTGTCTGACTGCGAAGACTAACTGTCTAGACTTCAGTTTCTATATCCACTTTGATAGCCAGCTGTGAAGAAGGTTAGAATCGGAGCAATCAAGAAGACAAGATGTGAAAGAAAGTTCAAATTACTGTTTTCAAATTTTACTGTTTCAAATAAAATTATATGTTTTATTGTCTTTAGATCTTGAAGCATGTAAACTGTCGACAACGTCCCATACTAGAATTCTAGTACATCTAAACGGAAATACTCCCACAACAAGAGAAAAACTCTAGCATCACATCTACTCAGCTGCCAAACCTAAACTATACTGACAACATTTTGGAACACAAGTTGAGTTTTTTTTACATTTTATTTGAACAAAATATAGTTGAACACTGTAAAACATGAAGACACTCGAGCAAGTATACTTAACACAGTATAAGGAATTCACATTTAAAAATATCAGACGTATCCAACTCGTAAAATATTTTTTTTTTTACGAACCTTTCTTGGGATACATAAAATCTAATTTGTTACAAGTATTGTCACGGCAATCTAACTTCAAAGTCTGAAACTTGATGTTGAAACAGAGTGATAACATATTTTCAATTAAGTAGTCATTTAGCTTTGGATATTCTGAAACCATATTTAAAATTCGTTGATAACTATAACCCCTACACCTTAAAAGTAGGTAAAAAAGGCATTGAAAACCACAAGAAACTGTTTCAAACGACTGAAGTTGTGACCGTTGCTGAACAATTGTCTTGCCTCTATGATCAATAAAGTCTGTAATATAAGGTCTATAATGAGTGTAGCAGCCTCCCAGTGGATCATAGATTTCCGTTGTCTCACTACTGAGGTACAGAGCTATCCAGTGCCCTCCTTCTGTAACGCTAGATGGGGATGTATTTACTATACATATACTTGGAGTTTGTATCTGACGGATGAAATCGGCTGGCAAACAATAGTGTGTTCTGGATCTTGTGAAAGGGTCACTCCTCAGCACTTGCAAGATCTGTAGTGTATTCATTTTATGGAGCAAGATCAATTAACACATTACCACTCTTGTCTATTTCCCAATAGCTCTCATACTGAGCTAGCGCAATAAGAGTAACACTGTATGGTAAAGCTGTTGCGAAAGTTACTTCGAAACGAATACTTCCGGTCTTTATAGGAGTTAGGTCTTGGGTTCCGTTGAGGTCAAACACCAACATTCCAAACCCATTCTTGAACATTTCATAGGAAATACCATTCTCAAACAAAGGGTCGCTGTCAAGGGCAGAATTTGTCAACTGATAAAGCAGCTTATACGACTTGTCTGCTGTCGATAAATTATACAGTGGTGCTCCATTAACCTTAATCGAAACACTTGTCAGGTCGAATAATTTAAAATCATATGGGCTTGCATCCAAATCTCCTAGAATGGAACTGCTTTTGGCAAATGCTAAGCATAGGCGGGATGGTAGTTCTCCATTGATGAAGCTTGAATCGTTGTACGTCAAAGTTCCTTTTGATAAATGACGTTGAGTTGCATTGAGTTTCGGAACAAGTAATTTAATGTTGTTGTCCTGTAGCCGTATTCTCTCGATTGCTAGCCCAACGCTGCTTATCACTTGAATCTTCCGTAAATGCAAAATTGCCTCCTTTATGAGAACTGTACAATTTGGAGAACTTGCATTTGTCCTGCGAAGTAAGAAATTACTCGGTGCTAATGTAAGTCGTATATCTACTTTGGTATTGGGTGGTAACCAATTTGAGATATGAAAAAGCTCGTGATTAAGCCTACCAATAAGATGCAGCTTTTCGGATGCATTAAGGCTGCCAACTGCGTCATGGTTTTCACTATGGAAATATCCCGCAGCAGTTCCTCTACTCTCCTTGTAACATTTAGGAGTCATGGTCATAAACTGGATGTAACTTGCATAGTTCGACAAATTATTACCACTGCTCACTAATGTTCCATTCAAATAAACTTGAATCTGTGAAAACAGATTACAAAGTACGTTGTTCTCATAATAAACTCCTTCCTCATTTTTTAGAGCATTTGTTTTATCACTTGTTTTGAGAACTTCCAGCTTCACCTCAAAAAACGAGTTTGAAAGATCGACGAAGGTATCGTCGTTCGAAAAAATTCGAAATTCGATAGGGGCATTCTCAGTAAGAGATGATATAGGAAAAAATGGTTCGTGATACCCATTTTTTACACTAACATTTATGTGCTCTGGATTAAACAAGTTCAGATTTGAAGGTACACCAGCTCCCACATCTGGATGAGGTAGATATGACATGCTTAGAAGAAATCAGCTTTAACTCTCCGTTGGATAGCAGATCTTTTGACTGGCCTCTTCTTCTTTTTGCTACTTAAGGTTTTCTTGCTTTGTTTGTTCTTTCGTCTTCCTCTCGCTGTATTCTGGCTTCGTTTTGGTACAAGACTGATAATGGTGGGTCTTTGCTTCTTCCTTTTTAACCCCGATCCTTTCTGTTGCATATTTTGACTAAGCTTTGAAGCAGATTTGCGCAGGTTCGTTTTAAAGCTTTCTTTAAAGCTTTGACCGCTTCCAAAATCTCGAAGTGTATCAGCCGCAAAAGAGGTAGCATTAGGCAAAATAAATTTTTTGGCAAGTGGGAGGAGGCTACGAAACATTTGCGAAAAGACAGATCCGAGTCCATACCCCGACTGTACACTTTTACCACGGTAATATTGCATACCTGCTCCATACTGAGGTCGCAGTGTATTATAATAACAATCAACATCGGGGCAAACGAAGGGATGGCGGTGACTACTCATATTTTATGGGGCGAAAGTGACAAGTTATTACCGATATTCCGCGACTAAGAGCCAAAAGTTTCCCTCCCTCTGTTTTCAATGATAACTGACACAGCTCTAGTTCTTTACTATTCACTGGAACGTAAACTCGTTCATATATATCCCAAGAATGAACTTCTTCCTTTGAACTTTTTCGGTTTAAAATCTTCAGAAGTGGAACATTTGAGTTTCCAACCCTTACATTATCTACAAAGGAGCCGTAAATCATTATTGTATTGTAAGAAGCAAAAAAACCTGGCTGCACCTCCCCATGCTTCCCCTGCTGTTTTTCGTACTCATTCGTAATCTTGATAGTGTTATCTTTAAAACCTAATATATCTTTCATGTCATCTGACATCCAAAGTTTCTCGTTTTCTTTCAACCCTTTAATGTTTACTCGTTTGAACTGATTAGAATACTCCATACTAAATCCACGACTTTTTCCATCATGTAAATTCCTTGTGACATCCCTACATAGCTCTTCAAGCGACTCGTACTGATGATATGGTAATGAATAACGAGTTGGTGATGGTAGCCCTTGTGGCCAGTTAAATGGTATTAGCTGAGTTTCATAATGACCATCCTTCCTTATAACATCGTAGCTATTTGTGATAATCACCTGAATAACTGCACATTCATAACCCCCATCCATCTTTACTGGTGGACTAAATTTTGTCCAAAATTCTGTAGATTTGTTCTCATCACTTAAAGGGCTTTCCACGTTAGATACAAAACTAATATAGAAATCAGACATTCTGAATGTCTTTCCCCGAAATCCAAGAATCAAAATCAGATGTGTATCCTAGCCAGCGAACAAGGTACTGCGTACCACCTTTATACTTTCGCATCTTAAGTATTTTCTCAATCTTGTAAATATCAGTACTGTGTACTGTCTGAAGCTCATTCTCATACCACCCGCCGCTTATTTCTTCATCCCTAAAATCGATCAGACTATACGTTGGTGGGTTGGTATCTAAGATTCTACCAATTTTAAACAGTTCAGTACTCCACAAATAATTACCTTTATCAAAATTAGACAAACTACGGGATATTCGCACAGTATCACCGACTTTGAATTTGGGATTTCGTCTTTTCTTCGATACATAATACTTTTTGAAAAGTTCATGCGAATTAACTTCTTTAACATCGATAGGTGCAAGGTTATTTAAAGAGCTATGAGGTTTTTTATTGTAAGTTGATAAAAGTTGTTGAAGGTCTCTAATAAATGTGAACGTGTTGAAAAATGAGCAGTAACGGGAAATTAGAAGTCTAAGAGTACGAATAAACCTTTCAGCTATTGCACACTTTATCTGCGATGAGCTATGGTAGAGTTTTGTGTTATACTTTTGTAAAACCTTATTTACATGAACATTTAAGTACTCTTTACCTTTATCAGTCTGCAAAAGATTAAATCGATTTTCAGCAAATATTGAGTCAAGGGCTAATGCTACTTCCTTTCCTGATTTAGTTTTTAGAGGTCTAGCACGAGCGAACCTTGAATATACACACACAACAATGATTATGTAGCGGTAAGGATAGTTGTGCTTAACATGAATGTTACCTAGTACTAGTATATCAGACTGAGCTAAATCAGTTTTATGGAATGCAACTGTCTTCCGATATGACGATGGTCTCAATCGTCTGTTTCGATGAAGAGTGTGACTTTCTTGTGATTTCAAATAGTTTTGAGCATCTTTTAAGGTTGATCCGCTTTCAAGTGACAGAAGGGTGGGTGCTGATAACGCACCTCGCTGACCAATGTCTGCATACACTTTTTTTATTCTTTGATCCATCCGCTTCGTAGTCTTACTGGACTTGGGCTAGGGCTTCTGTTCAAATACCTTGCTGGTTGAGGTGTTGAAGTAGATATACTGTCATAGCTAGAACTGTCATTACTTTTAACATTTGTGTCTCTTAAGCTTCTCAAGTACTCAAAACTGTTTTGAATTTGCTGACTCACTTTCCCTCTGGGAGAGTATATATTTTTACTAACAGGGGTAGGACTGAGCGAGACAGTATTTTTTTGCAGATGTTTAGCTAAACCACTTGCAAAGTTTTTATTTGATATCAGCGATAATGGAAATTTTGCTTTAGCGAGATGACTATATAGGAAGTCGTTGCCAGCAACGATTTTCTTTTTATACCCAACAATGTCATTGAGAAGATCGATCAGGTTATAATCTACCCCCTCAATATTTATAACAGTCGACCCATTGGAGTAAAAACTGCCTTCTAGAGCTGTCAAAACATCTAGAACTCGCTTTGCTCGACTTTTGTAAGAAGGTTGTAGACTATTTAAAATTGTAACGTTTTCAATCTCCTTCACCTCTTCTATTGTACTCGCTAATAACGGTAAGCTTTGAACGGTCATGTTGGAGTCACTGGTTGGATTAGTTCTTCTATTTTTGTCTAGTCTTTGCAAAGCACTTCGAAGCAAACTAAGTTTCACGTCATCAGCAACGGATTGATTGCTCAGGAACCCTTGAATATCATCTTCTATCCTTTTTTCTGGAGCAAGAGCTATGTCGTAAGGGATTAGCTTATACGATTTGGCCATTTTGTTTTGATTTTCCGCTGATAAACGATGCTATCAAACTTGTCACTATTGGTAAAAGAATGCTAAATATGCCTCCACCCTTTTGCTTAAACCACTTTCTTTTCTCGCGAACCTTCTTACAGCTACAGACAGATTTAACAACTTTTCGATGCTTCCTTAGCTGCTTTTGAAGACCCTCTGGCATACTTATATTATTTTTTGTGATATTTAAGCAAAGTTCGGACATCAAATGTATGAAGTTGCTGTCAACATTTTGCAGAATAGCTCTTCTGAGTTTTGGTGAAGAATTTGCTAAGACAAAAAGCAGTGGATGACCTTTTTCCAAATTATCAACAGTCATTTTTTTGTTTTCTTAGGATTTTCAGGTAAAAAAACTGTAACCGTGCTGTCAAAAATATCGGTCAAAACACGTAGTTCATCTGGGGTGTTTGTGTTTAGATCAACCAATATATAGCCATAAGGTTTTGAGGTTGCTAACTGATAGCTAGACAGAAGGTAACCTTTCTGATATGGAAATATCTGTCTGTTTAATATAATAAGGCTCGAAGAGTCTCTGGGTATCTTCCATATCACAATGTAATTGCAGTTCAGCTGTAATAACCTCATAGTCTTTGATTGGCTAAAAATTGAATGCGTTATTAGAATAACGTTAATATTTGAGTGATGGGATTTAACTGTGAAAAGCTCGATGAACTCTTTCGAATGAGTGTCGATCATTTCTGCTACGTCATCAAGAATCAGTAAAGAATCTTCCTGTAGAGTTTCGAAAAGTGTTGCTAGATCATTTACGAAACGGGTATTAGGAAGTTCTTTCTTAATTACTTCATATGCAGGTTGCCAAGCATTGTAAACATAAACAATATTTTTTTCGTTTACTGGAGGACTAATCAACTTGTCCCTTTGACTGAGAAGTGATCGGACGAATGTAGTTTTCCCACATCCACTACCACCATTGAGAATAAGTCGAAACGGAGAATGGAAGTGGAACCTGCCTTCTGAACTCATTCTATCGAACTAAAGGAGATGTTGAAGAGCAACGTAATTTATTTAACATCAGGTTATACGTAGAAGACATTTCATGTACACTTTTTATCAACCACATCAACACCTGCATTACAAACATCATAAGAATGGCAAAACAAACAAATTGTATTAGATGGAGTGTGAAAAGGGCACTTAGACAAAACACAACTGCGACATTGACTGTTAAACATTTCGTGATCAGCACAGCTCGCAATCATGCAAGACTCACATAAGGGATCTTGTCGAATTGGGTTACAAATGTCACATTCGTGAGTAGTCACAGTGCGAAAACAGTATCCACACGTAAACATTGCAATCGTATTCACTCCTCTACCACAGTTATGGTACTAACTGAAGCCACTGCAAAACTCTTGTTATAACCTCTCAGTTCGAACTTGAATATCTATTTATCTTTCTCGTGAAAGTGGATAATTCTTCTATCTTGATCGTTTCGATACGACTCAAAATAACTACCAATCATAGCCTCTAGGGTTTTGTCTTCATTCTCGTAAAATCTTTGTGGTAAATACAACTTAAACACATCACCATCCTCGGCAATCAAGGTTAACAGAACCGTTTTTCCAATTTTATTCTCCTCACGATTGTAACACAAGACTTTATAATATTGTCCTTGCTCAAATGAAGTAATCGAGCGAAACTTCACACTTCCCTGACTGTTTAAAATATCCAAACACTGTTTTTTCGTACTCTCCTTTTTTCCACTTGTTTTCTTTCTCGACTGCACCTTTTGCAAATCAGGAAGATCCGTTACCGCTTCAGAAACCGTTGCAAGCGAAAGCTCTTGACTTTGTGGATATAAATCACTATAAAAATTCATTGTTGACTCGGACTGACAATCTTACAAACAGGTGGAAAGTATCATCAAATTCTAGGTTTTATAACGTTCAAATGTGTGACGTCACAATGCTCCTCTTTTAGAGAACAACATTTTCTTATAACGCAGAAATTCGGTCAATTTAAGTTGGCGATGCGGAAAACTACATGAACTACTATCGACATTGTTCAATATGATAGATGGCGCTCGTCACACTAACCATACAGATGAGGGTCGAGGTAGCCAGTCTCACCAAACAATTCATATTCAGCACGCTTGAGAGACTTTAAAGGAACGGCCAGCACGCTTCAGAGACTTTATCTGAATGGCTACATTCACCTTTTCCTGGGTGGCTTATCCCTATCTACTAATGTTCGATTTTTTTTTTTTCTGTAGGCTAAAATTTAACTGCTTCTCTTACAAATTCTATCATTTACCGCGGATTAATTGCCGAGACTCTAAGAAGTTCCAGGAATCGGATTGAGCGATAGTCCGGCAGC
Source organism: Branchinecta lynchi (assembly GCA_023053575.1). Taxonomy (NCBI): domain Eukaryota; kingdom Metazoa; phylum Arthropoda; class Branchiopoda; order Anostraca; family Branchinectidae; genus Branchinecta; species Branchinecta lynchi. Next base: position 4,555,567 of record JAKZAP010000013.1, on the reverse strand, counting down.
AACAGCAACTGCAGTCTAGTCAATACTACCTATAATCACATAAGGTAAGCACCGCAGGCGAGATTTTTTTTGCTTTTAAACCCCAGTAAAATGACGCGCGTGTGTTTTGTTTTTGTTTGTCTGCATATGGCCTCTGGTTGAAATAAAAGTTATTATTATTATTATATTTTCAAAATATTTATGATTAGATCTTCTTTTTGGGATCCAAAACAAAAGTAAGGACTGTCGACGAAGTCATGGATCATCCCTTTTGTCTGCGACTAGTGCTTCACTTGACCTCTTCCGAGTTTCGAGGTTCGTGGTAACTCCCAAATCCTGGCAATTATAACGAATACATTGCCAAATCCCTGCAGTTATTAAACAGAATAAGTTTAGACCGATAGCATATTCGGGATTCTGCATAACCACCGTTTCCCAGCTATTATACCGAATTGCTTTGGTATCGAAAGACTATCGAACGCTATTCATCTTCGGTATACTTTCGACGAAACTGGATCAAAAGTCGGGATTTGTGGTTAACTACCTAATCCTGAAAATTATACCGAATAAATTACCGAATCCCACATGATACCGAATAATTTTAAACCGATAGCTTGTTCGGGATTCTGTGTAGTTACTGTATCGCCGTAAATATAGTTCTGCATCAAAAAATTACCAAATGTTTCAATACATTATCTCACCAAATTCGTGATGACTGCAGAATACTGGCACCAAATCCGGATCATTACACCGAATATATTTGTACAGATAGCCAATTTATCAGTAGCCGATAACTACCGAATCCCCGTTAACAGACGGAATAGTTCTGCTACCGAAAAAATACCGAACAATCTAAAAAAGATGGGGGGAATAAGGTTCAGCCCCCCCCCCCCCACCCGACGACATCCGTGCTGATTACTAATGGTCTCAAAAGCTAGCAAGACCTTATTTTTAGTCTTTTTGGGATTCCAAAACGGAAGTGAAGGGATACCTATGACATCGCAAAAGTTGTCCGTCCGTCCTGCTGTCAGTCTGTTAGCAAGATAACTCTCGAAGGGAATGAGATATTTTGATGAAACTTGGTGTGAGGATTCTTCGGGTCAAGGGCAAGTTCAAGTCCGTAGATGGGCTCTGGCTGTACATTTAGGGGTGGGGGTTCAAATTAAGGGACAAACAAAATATTGTTCAACAGCTAATGTGATAGTTGATTATGAGGTAAGGAGACATGGTGTCTGGCCATTTTCTCGCCAGACAAGTAGTTCGTCCGGAATCCGGCAAAAACCGGGAAGTTGGTTAAAAGTAAAAGTTCTATTGGAGTTAAATGTTCGATTAAGGGATAAGAAGACATTTTGAACACGATGGTGGAAACCATTTTCTTGCCGGAAAAGTAGTTCGTCCGTATTCCGGCAGAAACTGGAAGGTTGTTTAAAAGTAAATGTTTCATTTGCAGTTGATCAAATGTTCGATGTCAGGGTAAGAAGACATGCTGAACTCGATAGTAAAAATTGTTTTCTTGCCGGACAACTAGTTCGACCGGAATCCGGTCAAAACCGGAAAATTTTTTAAGAGCAAAAGATTTATCTGAAGTTGATTAGATGACAGATTTAGGGGTAAGAAGAGACGCTGAGTCTGTATATGACAATCATTTTTTACCCGGTCATATGATTAGTCCGGAATCCTTTTTTTAGGTCGTTTTATAGTTGATTAAATGTTCTTTGTAGGGATAAGGAGGTACATTCTATTTGTTTATGAATTTTCCTTCGCTCGGAATTCGGGTGAAACCGGGAAATTGGAAGAAGTAGACCCAATTGTCTGGATCAAATATTAGATTTTGGGATCCCATAGACGACTTTGGTCTTGTCCACGAGCGCCGTCGACGAAATTCCTTTCAAGGAAACTAGAATTCCTTTCATCTTGTTGAGCTCTCGTCCTGGTAGACATTTTGGGATTCTCAAAAGGTAAGTGGAGGAAAAATGTTCTTTGAGCCCAAGTTGACTTGAAACATATATTGAAACAATGTTTACAACGGATATACGTCAGCTAAGATTCTTCATCAGCGATATTTCGGCCCTTCTTGGCAAGGGTCCTCGTCAGGCTGTCAATCTTCTTGTTCGACTTCGGGGAAGGAAACAAACCTGTAACGTTACAGGTTTGTTTGTTTCCCCTACAGGTTTGTTTCCTTCCCCGACGTCGGTACATCGCACAACGTAAAAATTAAAGTTCTTTACTGTCTTGTCGGGCGAAACACAAAGAAATCGAATTCTGAGTCCTTTTGTCGGGCGTCGGTATTCTTGTCGGCACATCGGGCCTTTTTATACGTAAGAAATCAAATTCTGCAAACACTTTCGCCGGCGTTGCTTAGTTCAACTTGTTTTGGGTACAGTCGTTGGAAGCTTCGCTTTTTAGCGAAATCTGAAACGAAAAGCCGAATATGTGAATTTCAGTATATGAATTTACATTAAGGAACAATCTCAACTGATGCACTACAGTTAGATTTACCCAAAATTTCGCCTGCGACGCATTTTGTAGTATTCTCGATTTGGAAGAACGGTGCATTTTGAGTTTTCGTTTTAGAACAGAGATTCTTGTGGTCTGAAACACATTAAAACCCGGAAATTGTACGGTGTTATAGCTAAATTTTTCCGGAAAAAAGGCAGATTAAAAAAATTTCACCTGCGGCGCTTGGTTTAACTTGTCTTAGTACAGTCGTCGGAAGCTAAATTCAATACCAATATATGAAGTTTAGTATATCAAACAAATAATCTCAACTGATGCCTTACAGTTAGTTTACACAAAAGTTTTGCCTGCGGCACATTTTGCAGTATTCTTTATTTGGAAGAACGGTGTTTCATTTAGTTGACGTTTTAGGATTGAAACTCGTGGGGGTCTGAAACACGCTAAAGCTAGAACTTGTATGGTAGGTATAGCTAAAGTATTCCGGAAAAAAGGCAGATTTAAAAGATTTCGCCTGCGGCGCTTAGTTTGCTTGTTCTTGATACAGTCGGTGAAAGCTTCGCTTTTCGCGAAAGCTAAAATGAAAAGCCAAATATGTGAACTTAAAATAAGAAATTACATCAGAGGAATAATCTCAACTGATGCATTACAGTTAGTTTTCGCCCGGTTCTATTCTCTGCTGGAGGGAAATGTATTTTTTGTCGGCACATTTTTTAGTTCGTCGACAATTTTTTGTCGGCACTATTTTTTGGTCCGTCGGCACAGACCGGACGTCCCCCCCCCAAAGGTAAAAGGCTAGTGACGCCCCTACCTACCACTATACCTTGCTATAGATTTTATGTTCCATCGTCGCGGCTGACCCTTTGCAAAATCTCACCTACAAATGCTCTCTAGCGGATTTCTTGCGAACTAGCTAAAGCAAGAATCAAGGCAATAG